>QRFJ01004244.1:0-129494 GCA_006176705.1 Cocos nucifera | reverse complement strand
CGGTTCCAGGGTCGCAGATCTGATTAGATAAGAGATATTATTTCAAAAATTCATTTCTTGATCTCAATCGATCTGAGATGTTTTAGTTCTTAAAAAAAATCTATTATTTACTGAAATAAATCAAAAACTAAGATAAATTCAAATTTAATTTTATGCGCTGATTGGGTAATCTATACCTGCTGTAAGATGGATCGTGATTGCAGCGAATGTTCTGATCTTGCACGCAGCGCCTGGCCTCTTATCGGTATTCTTCACTTGCGAATTGGATCTGGAGATCCTCTTTTTCCTCTATCATGACCTGCCCAAAATTCAGATCTGGATCTGAATCTTTGGATATGATTCTTCAAAATCTATGAAGATCTGCAGTCATTCCTTTTGGCAGCACGCACCTCTGCTTTTGATCGCCTTTCTCTGATCCCCTGAATTGCACAAAAACTTCACAGGAATATGCAGAAAAACTCTTTTGGACCGGGATCATTGCTCCAAGTCCTTGGGGAAAGAGACCTATGGTGGAGAAGGGGGAGAGGCAGCGCTGTTCTTTCTGCTTGGGCAGGGGTTTGGCATTTGGGGTTTCTCAATTAATTGCATTCATTTGGGATTGGTTGGGGGGCGCAGGGGCTTATTTATAGACCCCCTTGACAACCTCCTCTTCGCTCTCCCAACCCAATCAACAACGGGTGGCCTTTGTTGAATCATGGCAGTCTATGAGAGTCGTGATTGGTTTTTAATAGAGATCGTCTGGATTCCTCCTTAGAGGTGCGCTAAGGTAGACCAGTCAAACTGGATTCTTAGTAGCAACTCTGATTGAATCCATAAAGGGAGGTGTGAGTCTTGTCCAGCAAGACTTCCTACGCCTTCTACTTGGGGCCACGCCACCTTGGCGTGCGGCCCTTTCTCCTTGCCCAGGTTCTTGAAGGCGGGGGACAGGTTCCCCAGCTCTGTTCTCCACCAGCTCTCCAATAGGTTGGTTGTGCATGACTGATGTGTGGTCAAGAAGTCAAAGGGTTCAATGGTCACATTTGACGCAGTCAAAGATAGACTTTTGAGCAAACTCGTCAATGTAGGTGAAACAAGAAATGGCAGGTTTGACTGTTTGTTTCAAAATGGCAGGTAATTCTTAAACAAATAAGTACAACATCATGTCGGTGTATCTTTTATTCTGACTTTGGGACAACCTCTTCTCAGTCAGGAGACATAATGAAAGGCCTTCTGATGAGCACAGACTCTTTGCTCAGACTGGTTTGGCTAGATCTTATTTATGATAGCAAAAGAAGTAACGTGGCGTTTCAATTGAGTGCTTATCGTACGATTCTCTTGAACCTACAATTTGAATCTCATTTATTGATCAATTTGAACTAGATCAGTTTCAATTGATGATACCTAAGAGATTTCAAACACGCTTGTTTGTGGTGACCTCTCTCCGCTGCCAGTTTAGGGTTCAGTTCTATAACTGGTATGGGAGTATGTCATGAGATTGCTATCATCCGCTTCACGAATACTTGCGCTTTCGATTGAGTTCGAGTAGACTCTTCTGAGTGCGAAAACAGCTTAGAGATGAGTTGAAGTTTTATTTCATTTGCTGTGTAATAGTCATTCTAATTGCTTCCCTAAAAAATCTCACTAGTGGACATCCGTTGGGTTAGTTAGCCATGACTAGGGGTGGCAACCGCATCACAAGCAGTCTGGAATATGCGTTAAACCTCTGGTGGCACGCTACCACGCTTGTGGTCGAGTGGGTTCTCTGATTTTTTCTTCGTTACTCTTAGGCGTATGCGGATGCTCCACATTTGACATAGATTAGGGTAAGGTTGAAACTCGTTCAAACCTAGTCTTCTGGTCATAGTGATATCAATTACATGATTCGATTCGAGATCCAGAATGTGGAAATTCTAGAATAATGAGAACTCTTTCTATTAAATATCCCTCATCGTACTACCTTAGTCAATGACGCCATTTTGACGAGGTATTCTAGAGGACTGTGTATTTCTCATGATCATCATAGGCTACTCCTCATACACGAGGGTCATAATATACATAGAAGTACCCGGGTATCTCTAGATTGATGAGCAGTATCGATTCATGTTTTCGCCACCAGAATGAACATTGCTAAATAGAAAAGCAGTGAGCTCATAGCAACATACACCTCCTCAGGCTGTTGCATTAGTGGCTAGGCAGCATCGGAGTATATGGTAAGTGTCAAACTATACACACCAGTAAGTGGCGTAATGTTCCGTTCCACGGATAGTCGTAATCGGTCAGATTGTCATCTCAGGTCAAAGAATGCAGACACATTCTACTGAGAGCACTTGTGTCGAGATCATGTCACATTAGACGAGAAGAGCGTAGACTTCTAATGACTTACTTCGAGTTGGTCAGCTTCATCCCGTCGTTTCAAAGTCCATAGAAGACGAGTATATGATTCTGGATTCATCTCTCTACCAGTTTTGCTTCCCGTATGGTTACGACGGTCCGACTAATCCATAGGATCGTGTGCAAGTACTCATCTCTAGAAGTGGAGATAAACGATCAGGTACAGCTGCAATCTTTCCGGTATCATGACAGCCATATAGCGCATGCAGGGGATGATCCTAATTATGGTCGCGGGGCAGAGAGCTGTTTATGAGTTAATTAGGAGATTAGATTCATTGTCATTAAATTTGTTCTCAACTACTATGAAAATATGAATTATCTATATCATATTAACCGATCATAAAAGCCTGGAGCTATTCGACAAGAAGAAAACTAAATACAGCATAGTGTGCATAGATAAACAACTCATTTAATTAATTATTAGTCTACATTAATTAGTAAGTAGCTTATTTTTTGCTTTCTTTGGTGATTGATCGTATAGTGGAAAGAGCTGAGGCTCCCAGCCCTGAGAAGTGATATTGAACAAAGGTGCCGTGACAGCAGTTGATCACCATGTCTATTGGCGTTCTACCGAGATTTGATGCTACATGAGTATCTTACACAGGCAGTAAGATAGACAGGAAGTGCTAGTCAGGGTGGTAAAAAGGTTTAGATCTGTAAATGGGAGTTTAGAGATGCCTAGGGTAGTACATATTATTTATTCTCTTATTGAGCACTATGTAGATCGATGTCTAAGTGGGGGTGATGTAGAATAAGAGTGTATCTACATTTAGAAGAATGCAATGGTATAGCTTTACTTATCAAATAATGTCTGGACAATCAATTCATCATAAGAAGATTGATGCCGGCCTCACATGTTAGAAGTCACCGCAGTTACAGCTTAGTAGGTGATGTGCCTCAGTTTAGTAGGAAGCGGTGTAGATAGAATCCTATTACGAAAATTCATCGAAGGTAGTAGTCATTGAGTCGTACACTACCACTAAACTGTATGATCAGTAGCGTCTGCTGAGATCAATCGTTAATCATACATTTACTACGACTCAAGGACAATGATGTGATGTGCTAGTGTATTAGAAGATAACTAACGCTTAAATTATCAGAATTAAATATCAATATCGAGTCAATCGACTATTATTTCTGGATTAGCCTCCCTAGAGTCGGCCAGAGTAATAGGAATACTGTTACACTAAAGACAACTTCTGCTTTCCTGAAATGATCCTTAATATTGACCTGCGAATATGGATCGAATACGGGAAAGACGTATCCACTAGCATACCATTGAGCAAATTTGAATTTTGCTTTCTAGGATAAGACGAATAACTAGGAACCAGCCGGACTTATGATAAGGTTAGTGTATATAACTATCCTCAATGAGACTAGAAAAAACCGACTATGTATATGTTCTTTATGGATATTTTTGTCTTTCCTATATAAAATCATGTTGTCGGATTGAGGGATGTTAAGATGCACCTGCAAGTTTTTCAAAGGTGCCGAGAGTGATAGATATACTCCAGAACCCTCTCACGGACTCATAGGGAATTTTCTTACAAAAGTATTGACGAGTAAGGGACGGAATATGTTGTACAATTTGGATAATCTTTGCGTTAGAGTTTTCAGAGTGTCTAATAATTTGAAGAGGAATATTTAAAGATGATGCGATCTCGGTCAAGACTATTAATAGTAAGTTTTAAGATCTTAGAAAAAGTGACCACTTTTATGCATGGTTTTCAATGAGAGGAATAGATTATCAAGGACATTATAGTAATTCTAAAGAGATGGGTGGATTGTGGAGGGCCGGTTGATAAAGTAAAGTTAAAACCACGTAATTTCCCTGTCTAAACTACTAACACCATCCATCACTTTGTCAAATAAATTCATCCTTCTCTTAGAACATGTAGGATTTCTATTTGCATGGCTTGTTTATCAGGTAACCTAACTTTGTCATCCATAGAATTTGTCTCATCCTTTATGTAATACTAACTCGGACTGTTTATGCTCACGTTGCAGGTTTTAACTTAATTTGCGACATAGAAGATGATTGTGACACCTGTAAAGCCTTATATCAATTTTTTAGAAGAAAGCTATGACAGGTAACAGGCGCCAATTCAATAGGACCTAACCGGAGCAATATGGCTGTCACACGACTTTTTTTGATGATTAATGTAATGCATGGCTGTTATGAAGCATTACTATCGAGCGTGATCTTATAGAGCTTCTATCTAGTGTTCGGGTCAATGAAGGCGTTAAAACCAATGTCCCATAGCTTAAGATCGTATTATGGCCCAGTTAGATTCATAATAACTTACTGAAGATGAAGCACAATATGAAATTATACATAATTTTAAGAGTCGACTGACAAAAACACTATTATGGGTATGGGTCTATAGTTATTTAAAAGTGGAATTCATATATAGGAGCAGAAGTTCAACTGTTATCCTGGTGTGAGCCTGATCTCATAATAGCTGAGTCCTACTCAGGAGTACTCCATATGTATTGTGTCAGATGTAGTGCGTCTAATTTGTGCATTATATATATCATTATATCGATCTGCATAGTTTTCGTCCGCTCAGTGCCGACGTGCACGAAGTGATCATATGTCGACGTAACTATCAGGATAATGTACAGGCGATCTAGATGTTCACTGAGGCAGTAAGACCTATTGGTTGGTTCTTACACACAATCTATCGATTAAATCACGCTATGTGAGCATATGGCCACTTGGTGAAGCGATGAGGACACATCGTGTGAACCATCTGAACGCTCATATATAGAGAAAGATGCAACAGATTAAGATTTAGTTCGTAGTTTATCATTCACTTTGAGATACCTGCTTCAAAGTAAGGAATATAAACATGATTGATTTAGATGATTTTGCTACAGAAATTTGATATAGAAATTTGAGTAATAAGGGAAAAAGGGATAATGTTGTTATGCAAATCATTTATCTAGGATCTAGTAAACGTAGTGTAAAGATAGTGAACCTGCCATCAATAAAAATCTTTCAAATGCAATTATATGATTTCTACATGAAAGCTCCTTGTTTTAGATATTATAAATTACTTAGTGTAGGATAAATTTCTGATGGCTGGTTAAAAATGAAAAGATCGAATCTTTTGCTCCATCAAATATATTTTTGAAAAGATTCTGAATTTTTTAGATATTAATGATCAAATCATACTAGATAGATCCAGATCTAACACTAGAGTATCTTATTTTTCATACTCTTGCTTAAGGATATTTTCTGTCTGAAAAACTCTATGGCCAAAGTATTGCAAAAGTATGTTTTATACTCCCTAATTTTTAAAGAGATGTCTACACTTTTAGCAGGAATGTCTTAAGTGTCAAGCTAGAAATATTTCAAAGAAAGAATATGCATGCCTCTTGAACCCTTATTTTACGGTGTTGTATGTTTGAAATTTTTGATGTGGAAATTATTTAATGAAATCCGTTTCTCACCTCCACAAGGTTTTGAATATATCTTTGGTTGTCCATTCAGTTAATTTCTAATATGATTGAAGCAATGCAATACGAATTCAATAATCATAAGTAGTAGGCTAAAATTTGGTATTCATAGAAAATATTTTTCTAGGTTTAGCGGATCTTTCGAACTGCTATGCAATTGTGCGAGGAGGTATCGCACTTCAGAAACTATGAGTTTCAAATAGCTAGCTATCGAAATATGGATACTACATAAAGAATAGCTTACCATACCATTTCACGGCAAACAGATGGCACAACGTAGAAGTATCTAATAGGTAAGATTAAGAATAATCTACAAAAAGACATTAGGTGTGTTGTTGTTGCGGTTTAGTAGTCTTGTCTTGTGTTTATTTGTGTTGTTTGTTCTTGTTTGTGTTCTTTTCTTGTTGTCGGGTGTTTTGTGTCGTGTGGTTGGTTTCGTCGGTTTGTGTTTGTTTGCGTTTATTTCCATCTATGGTGTGGGGCTGTCGTGGTATTGATTTGTCTGGATGAAAGATTGTTCTAAGACTCGATTGTTATGGTATGATCATGTTTGTGCAATTTTGTGCGTGTTTGTGGGGTTATTTGGTCCCATTATGTGTGTATTATGGGGTAAATTGCGAACGATCAGCTCTTTGTTTATTTTAGTATAAGACCTCTGATGGTGTGTGGGTGCGTTATGCTATTGGGAATTGATGGTTCCGGTTCTTCGCGGTTTGATAATATGGTTTGTGTGTGGCCTTATATTGGTTGTGCTGAGGGGTGAAACGATAGCGATTGTCGATCTGTTTCTGGTTGAGATTGTCGGTGGTGGGTTTGAGCGGATAATGTATATTGGAACAAAATCAATTAAATTTTGATTTTGAATCAACTAGGTTCGCAACTGGTGTTACTAATTGAGTGAATTTAATGCAATTAAGCGGCAAGAAGTTTATGAAATTCAAAAATTTATTAAGAAAAATGAAATGCCTTTATGACAAACAATTTCGAGGAAAACCTTTGAGCCAAATCAATAGTAGGTATTTAACCTTAAAGCTGCTGACTATTTTTCACAAAAAACTTAACACTTCCAGTAATGGATATGACCCTTACATAGTCGCAATTCAAGTATTCCTGACATCAGCAATTAAATACTCCTATGACTGTCTAGATCTTAAAAATTTCTTTAAGATAAATTATCAATCAGTAGGGGGGGGGCTTAAACCCAATTTATTAAACGGGGATATAATTATAATCAAACAATTGATCGCAGCAATATTAATAACAGGACTCATAATAAGATTAAGCTGCATTATGTCTGTAACTGAATATGATGAAACTTAGCACTTGTTGGAAGCAACTCAATATTTCTTGCATCTATATTTATATTTTTAGTTTACTTTCTTTTTAGAATTTATGGTTGCTGATTGGGAGAAATTCAAAGCTTCAAGGACCCATCTGGACAATATAAAACTAATTTTTAAACATCCTTCTATTTTTCTTCTCCATTAAGATAATTCAGATTAAGTATGAGGAAATTAGAAAAAAATTTTCTAAAAAATATTATCTTAAAATTTAATAAATTAAATTAATATTTAAAATTTGAATTTTGAAAAATAAAACTTTTGAATAACTCATATTTTAGGAAAACAAAAATCTTAACCAAAATAGACTAGAAAAGTAATAAAGATTAGAAAGTATTGCTAAAATATGTAAAGTCAAAAGAGTAGTTAGTTGTCAAACTTTTGCTAGCGTGCTTAGATTAGTCATTACAAAGGCATCAGCACCTTTTCCAATTGGCACATGCACAAACCACATAAAAGTAAAGTGTATTGATTAAAATCACACTAAAGAATCAATTATATTAAATAGATGATATTAATATATACCTCCATTAAGAAACTTGAATTTAAGAAAAGAGCTTACCTGCCTAAAATAAAAATCATCACAGAGATATAATATATGTGATTCATCCTAAGCTTAGATTGATACTTAGATCTATTACTATCAGGTATGGGAGGTTCACCTCAAAACGATGGGGGGAAAGGCAGGATGCATTAGCATGTTTTAAAAAAAAAATAAGAAAAAGATAGTGTGAAAGCTATCTTACATTCATGCACTTAATTTGGGGGTGGTTTAAATAAATTAACCAAAATAGATGATTAATGAAGATACATTTATCCTTTAATTTACATTCAAATGTACTAAGTCAGATTCTTGCTGTGCACAAACGTACTAAAGTTTTAGAGAACTTTAGATAAAACTTTAAGATATTGATGTCCTGACCATAAATTTGCCTTCTGAAACTCTACTTCAGTTAGTGATATTAAGCCCAAACTTTTGAACTTTCAAATTCCTAGAGCTATTTTATGAAAAAGGATCGTTAAAAATGAAAATGGTATTAATAAGACTAATATTTCATATTGCAATTAGACTAGTCAATGAGTAAAGTAGAGAGTGATAAGTAATTCATAAATTTAATTATAAAATATTAATTTATTTTTATAATTAATATTATTTATTATTTTAAAGAATTAATATTTTTATTATTTTATAATAAAATAAATTATTATAAAAAAAGCTCTTATTTTTTTATGTTTAAATAATGAAGCCCAATATTTAAATTAACATCTTGAATAATTAAAAATGACATCCGATACAAAGATTTAAAGAAAAAAAAAATAAATTAAATTAAAAAAAATTGGCTTAGCTAGTTCGAAACTCAAAAACTAGCCCAGTGCCCGCTAACGCCCGCCTGCTTTGCAAACCATCCGGCCTAGTTTGAACAATCAAAGGTTTAACTCAAAACACACATGACCATGCAGGACCCAGCATTGAGTTGTGCATTCTGAGTAATTTGTCAAAGCAAAATGTCACACTGATTCGCTAGTCTCTTCATAGCCTGGTCATAGCAGTCCATTCTGCACCAGTATGCATATTCTAACAGTTACTGATGGTTCCCTGTTGAGGATCCATGGGTTGGTTAAATCCTATTTTGATTAAAAAAGTTTTTCGAACTTTTATCCACACCAATGCCCGACGATTGTGTGTACGGCTCTTCGAACTTTGATCCTATGGCAGATCGTCTTCCAAAGCTTGACTAGATGCCTGACGGAATTGTCCCCAAAAATCAGGATTTTCCTTCAACTGGTATCAGAGCCAAGGTTCTAAAATTTATTTAGATCTAATTTTAAAATTTTAATTAAAAATTAATGATTTTAGATGTCACATGAGATGTGATCAGATCTAAAATCAAAAAAATTAAAAATTAAATTAATTTTGGATCTAAGATTAGAAAATATGCATGACTAGTTCTAAAATAGAATAGTTCTATAGAATAGTCTTGCATGTTTCATAATTTTTAATTTGATTAAATCATATTTTAGATCTATTTATTTACTATTTTTTGATATTATAAATATTATAATAACATCTAAAAAATAGCAAATAAAAATTATTTAATTTTAAATATCATATGAGATATGATTGATGCATGTCTAGACTAGTTGTAGAATAGTTCTACATAATTAGTTGTCTAGATTAGAATTTATTTTGATTAGATCAATTTAAATCTAATTTTTTAGATTATTATGAGATAATTTAGATCTAAAAAATGCATGCATTGATACATGAGATGTATGCAAAATATGCCATGATTAGATCTAATTTTGTATATGAGATATATGATATAGATCTAAATTACTGTTTTGTAGTATTGCATGTTCCTGATTAAGGCGTTCCTCTTGGCCGTCCGGTCATAAGAACGAAGAAGGGTTTAAAGGCCCTCTCCTTCCATTCGATGGGGTGTTCTTATGATGTGTAGGGGTGCTGCGCGTGTTCGTCCTTAATCAGAAATCCAAAACTTACTTTCTGCAAAACCCTAGATCCTGAAACCCTAGGATTTATTGTGCATATTTTGTTTATGAACCCTACTTAATTAAGAATTAAGATTATGGAAATATTAATTAGGTCTAAAATTGAGAATTTTTAGATCTAAGACATATTCATAATACTGGGTTCGGGCTTGGGTAGCTCAATTAGGTCTAAGCGGTTGATCAAACCGAATCAAGAGTTGGTTAGATGGGATCAACAATGCTTAAATTGACCAGCCTAATAGGATTAAGTCTGGGTCAAGATCGAGTCACGAGTCACGATCAAGCAAGACCTAATTAGGCTCAGAGGTTAGAGTCTGGATTGTAGGCTAACCCAATTGGTTCTGGCTCAATAATTTGGTGTCTAAGGTAAGTTTGGCACATACGACCGACTGATTTTTAATTGGAAGCTACTCGACCTGAATGCATTCTTGTACGAGTTAATGGCATATTCCTTCCACCGGTCTCACTTACCTGGCCATATCTGTTGACACAGTTCTGATCTGAGGTGGTCAATAATCCGAGCTAACCCATGCCACTAGGTTAGTCATAATTGTTATGACTATGACAAGTCTAGTTTAATGAGACCTGAATCAATTCTTCCTAAGAAAAGATTAAGTCTGAGGTCTTCCACCATTGTAGATGTGCGGGCCCTTCCCGGGGTTGATTGTTCTCGGCTGGATACAGTGGCTCAGTTGCACCGAAAAGATGCAACCATGTCTATTAGGCATTGGATGCTATGGGCTGGAGGATGAGTTGGGCTCAATATTTTGGATACGGTGAGAGACTCAATTAGGAATCCAGTCTATGCAAATGGTGGGTCTGACTTAACTAAGGAGTGGATCAATATTCTGGATACGGTGAGATTCATGAATTAGAGACCAAGTTTGGGTGCACCATGATTAGAGAATCATTGAACAAGAGTTGTTCACTCATTGGCTAACCCATCACCAATAACTGTTAGGTGAGGTGATGAGTCAGTTGGTGAGACCGCACCACCCACTAGAAATCATTAATCATGGAGATTTTTCGCATCTCTACAGAGGGAGTGTAGGGATCCGAGAAAATAGTGGGAGCTAATTTATTTAAAAATAAAATTTCTAAATAAATTGGTCAAGTCATAATTACAGTATCTAACTAGAATCTTTGACTCTCTACAGGAAAAATGTCTGCGTCCAACCCATTGGCACGTATCCTGGACACACATAGACTGACTGGACCCAATTATAAAGATTGGCTCAGGAACTACAAAATTATTTTGGGTTTCGAGAAAGTTAACCCATGTATTGGACCAGGACCCTCCCACCTTACCAGCCCGTCCATCCATTGAACAGAGAGCGTCTCTGGAAAAATGGATAGACGAAGATAATAAGGCCAGATATTACATGTTGGGCTCGATGTCTGATGAGCTCCAGCGCCAACATGAAGATATCGGGACTGCTCGCCAAATGTTGGCTCACCTGCAGGAGATGTTTGGTGAACAGAGTCGCGCAGCCAAAGTATCAAGTCACGAAATGACTTTTTAAGGCTAAGATGCGTGATGGGCAGTCAGTCCAAGATCACTGTCTGATGCAATGATCAAGGACATGGAAGAGCTTGAGAAGCTCGGTGTGAAGTTAGACTTGGATCTGCAGAATGATATTATTCTGCAATCCTTGACTGATGCATATGGGCAATTCATCATGAATTACCACATGCATAAACTTCAAAATTCCTTGGCCGAATTAATGAATATGCTGGTTACCGCTGAGCTTTCTATGAAAGGTTCTAAAGGCTCAGTTCTTGCTATGGAATGGACTTCTTCCAAAAGAAAGTCTTATGGAAAAGAAAAAGAAGTCTGTGAAAAAGCAAGAAGGTGGAAGGAGGAAAGAAGAAGAAGGCAGAGCCGAAGAAGAAGGCCGATGTCAAAGGAAAGTATTTTCCATTGCAACAGCGACGGCCATTGGAAGCGGAACTGCCCTACTTACCTGGCCACCCTGAAGAACAAGAAGGAAGGTCCTTCTGGAGGTATGCTCGTTATTGAGTCTAACCTTACGGTTTCTTCTGCATCCAGTTGGGTGCTTGACTCTGGTTCTAGTGCTCATCTGTGCACTTTCATGCAGGATCTTGAGGATAGCAGGAGGCTGAGGGATGGAGACATGATCCTACGCATCGGTAATGGAGCAAGAGTTGCTGCAGTAGCCGTGGGAACATACCCTCTTCGATTACCATCTGGTTTAGACTTAGTTTTGAAAGACTGTTATTATGTGCCTGCAGCTAGCAGGAATTTGATTTCTGTTTCATGCTTAGCACAAGAAGGCTATGTGATTACCTTCTTTAAGGACCATTGTAACATTCTTTATGAAAGAAATAAAATTGCAAATGGTTTTCTTATTAATGGTCTTTATCAGCTACATATTGATGTACCTATTTCTAACTATCGAGCAAAACGTGAATGCCAAACAAATGACCTAGGGATAGTCCAAACGATAGATATCTATGGCACCTGAGATTAGGTCATATAGCAGAAGATAGGATCAACAAATTGGAGAAAAATGGGCTATTGAGTCCATTGACTTTCGAGTCATATCCAACTTGTGAATCTTGTCTTCAAGGCAAAATGACTAAACTCCCTTTTGTTGGACATGGGGAAAGGGCCACAGATCTCCTTGCCCTAGTACATACTGATGTGTGCGGCCCATTTGATGTGCCGGCTAGAGGCAATTTTGTCTACTTCATTACCTTTACCGATGATCTGTCTAGGTATGGGTATGTGTATCTTATGAGACACAAGTCTGAAGCTTTTGAAAAGTTCAAAGAATTCAGACATGAAGTAGAAAAACAAACTGGAAAAACCCATTAAGGTTCTTCGATCAGATCGAGGAGGTGAATACCTTAGCCGGAAATTCCTAGACTATCTCAAAAAAAATGGCATAGTCTCTCAATGGACTCCACCAGGAACACCTCAACTCAACGGGGTTTCAGAATGGAGAAATCGGACTCTATTGGATATGGTTCGATCCATGATGAGCTTCACAGACCTTCCTGATTTTCTTTGGGGACACTCATTGTTAACTTCAATTTATCTACTGAATAGGGTTCCCTCTAAAATCGTTCCTACCACACCGTATGAGATATGGCATGGTAAGAAACCAAGTCTGAGTCATCTCAGAATTTGGGGTTGTCCGGCTCATGTCAAAAGACAACAAGCGGACAAGTTAGAGTTTAGGTCCTTTAGAGCTCGATTCATAGGATATCCTAAAGAGTCATTAGGATACTATTTCTACATTCCAGAAGACCACAATGTGATTGTGAGTCGACATGCCATCTTTCTTGAAAAATAGTTTATTCAAGATAGCGGCATTGGAAAGCAGATTAAGCTTGATGAGAAAGTCTCACAAGTACAACGAGCTAAGGACCAATTGGAACCAAATCAGGTTGAGCCAATAAGAACACTACCTCCTCCACCTCGTAGATCGGAAAGAGTTTTCCATCCCCCTGAAAGATACTTAGGTATTATTTCAGAGGAAGTAGAGAAAATGTTCCTCGTAGGTAATGGTGCTCATGGTGATGATCCCAAAACCTACAACGAGGCGATATCAGATATCGACTCCGAGAAATGGCTAGAGGCAATGCAGTCAGAAATTGACTCGATGCACTCAAACCAAGTCTGGACCTTGGTAGATCCACCAGAAGGTATAGTACCTATTGGGTGTAAATGGATCTTCAAGAGAAAGATTGGTGCAGATGGGAATGTGGAGACATTCAAGGCTAGACTAGTGGCAAAAGGTTATAGTCAACGCGAAGGCATTGACTATCAGGATACCTTTTCCCAGTGGCTATGCTAAAATCCATCCGCACATTGCTTGCCTGTTGCAGCCTATTTCGATTATGAAATATGGCAAATGGACGTGAAAATGGCATTCTTAAATGGATATCTTGAGGAAGATATCTATATGGAACAGCCGCTAGGTTTCACATCCAGTGATACTGATCACAAGGTTTGCAAGCTGCAAAGGTCCATATATGGACTTAAGCAAGCATCTCGGAGCTGGAACACTCATTTCAATGATGTGATCAAAATGTTTGGTTTCATCAAAAATGAAGAGGAACCATGTGTTTTCAAAAAGGTCAGTGGGAGCGCTGTTGTCTTCCTCGTATTGTACGTGGATGACATCCTCCTTATTGGGAATGATATTCCCATGTTGACCACAGTCAAAATATGGTTGTCCAAGGAATTCTCCATGAAAGACCTAGGTGAAGCATCCTTTATTCTAGGAATTAAGGTCTATAGGGATAGACCGAATAGGATGCTAGGACTTTCACAGAAGATGTACATAGAGGAAAGTACTAAAGAGGTTTAGTATGGAAAACTCTAAGAGGGGATTAATACCCTTCAGACATGGTATTCATCTTTCCAAGAAGATGTGCCCTAGCACACCTGAGGAAATAGAACGCATGAGCAAGATCCCTTATGCTTCTGCAATAGGGAGCCTCATGTATGCCATGCTATGTACACGACCTGATATAGCCCATGCTGTGAGTGTCACAAGCAGATATCAGTCAAATCCAGGTGAAGAACACTGGACTTCTGTGAAATGTATCCTTAAGTACTTGAGAAGAACTAAGGATATGATGTTGGTCTTTGGTAATGGAGAACTCCAAGTCCAGGGATACACAGACTCGGATTTCATGTCCGATATAGATGATCGAAAGTCGACATCTGGGAGTCTGTTTGTGTGCAATGGTGGTGCTGTCAGCTGGAAAGAGTTCCAAGCAAACAGTGATAGCAGATTCCACCATGGAAGCAGAATATATCGCTGCATCAGAGGCTGCGAAGGAAGCATTCTGGTACAAGAAGTTTGCTGCAGAAATTGGAGTAATGCCATCAGATGCCATTCCTCTATACTGCGACAACAATGGCGCCATAGCCCTTGCTAAGGAGCCGAGGTCTCACCAAAAATCCAAGCACATTGAGCGGCGATACCACCTCATCCGCGATTACCTCGAGAAGGGTTACGTCGAGGTCAAGAGAGTCAACTCCACAGATAATGTGGCAGACCCACTTACAAAGCCGTTGGGCCAGCAGAAGATCGAAGCCCACCTTGAGAAGATGGGACTTAGACTTGTAGCCAATTGGCTTTAGGACAAGTGGGAGATTGTTAGATATATGTGCCCTAGAAGCCAGAATTGGCTGACACTTGTAATACACTTCTAGGGGCAAAATTATAATTTTGACTATAAATCAATAAAATGGGTTATTTTCTATCACATATGTGTATTTAGTGTCTGTGATACATCCTTTGAGTTAATGGTAATGATAATTCATATTTTCAAGAGTTGAAAATTTAAGACATGAATAATCATTATTAACTCATAAAATGCTCCGACCATAGGATCATCACGAGGATGGTGATTGATCCGGAAAGGTTGGTGTACAATCGCTTCTCTTTAGTAGATGAGTCTTGAGTCTACGGTGTGGAGACACCGGAGCGAGAGTACAGGTACTCGTTAGAGAACGAGGGCACTGAGCGTGACCACCTCGAGTAGTCATTAGGAAGTCTACCTTCTCGTCAATGACTGACTCGATGCTGCAGTAGTGTGTCTGGTTCTTTGACCTGAGGTGCATCGGCAGTTCACCTTGAGGGTGTTATAGTTTGACTACACCATTACTCGGTCTCCTAGCCATATGGAACCCTGAGGTGTATGTTGGCTATAGCATGTTCATTGTAGGAACTGGATTGCATCAAGATGGAATCTATCTACCTCGGTGGTAGAGGAGCAGCCCTATGATGATCATGAGAATCAAGTCCAGAAGCCCATGGCCATGGTAGCAGAGTGAAATAATAGAAAGAGTTTCTATTTAGATTTTCACATTCGGACTTGAATCGAATGATTACATCATATGACAGAAACTAGGGTTTGACGAGTTCACCTTAACCCTAATCTGATCGGGGCTCAAGATAGAAGAACTTAATCACACAGGTAGCTGCACCAAGAGGTTCGCATTCAGCTCTGATGGGTTGCCACCATATACTGCTAGGTGTCACTGGTGGATTTTGGGAGCAATTAGAATGATTTAGATGATCGATCATTCTAGCTGTTCGAATCAGAAGAGTTCTGATCCATCGAAAGGAGTTTCGATGATGTCGATGATAGAGATCATGACATATCCCATTACCATACAGAACTGAACCTAACTGGGTCACACAAACAAGGGTTTGAATCTGGTGATCATCAATTGAACTGATCTAGTTCAATTGATCTGAATGAGATTCAATTAGGTTCAAGAAAATCGTGCTAGCACTCGATTGAACCTAACGTTCTTCTTTTACTATCATAAATAAGTTGTCCTGACTGAGCCAAAGGAGTTTGTGCTCAATCAGAGGCCTTCATATGGTCTGACTGGAGGTTGTCCAAGTCAGAAAAGGTTGTCTTATTTTGTAAAGAGACATTACCTGCCATTTTTGGTCACCTGCCATTTCTTGTTCTTTGACTTTGGTCAAAAGTTGACCTTTGATCCTTGACATTGACCCATGTGTCATGCACTTATTGGAGAGCTGTGGGGGCTTGTCCCCTACTGGATTTTGAAAAGAAAGGGGTGCACGCCTAGGATGGCGTGCGCCCATGGATAGGGATGCCTGGAGTCCCATACGGATGGGACTCCAGGTTGCTTCTTGGATTCAAACTAGGTGACCCTCACCTAAGACTTTGACCAGTCTTAGGCACCACCTAAGGATGAATCTATGGGTCTCTCATCTAATTGGATTAGGTGATATCATCCTATCAATCAGATTTAGATCTGATTTACACAAAGGCAACATTGTGATTGGTCGGGGTGATGTGGCATTGTGTGGCGCAGTAGGATCTATATAAAGACCTGTCTGCGCCCAACTTTGATAGAACTTTTTTCTAACCACACCCTAAGGCTGCCCCTCTTCCTCCTCCATACCACCTTTCTGATCCTCTCTCTCCTCTCCATGCCCAAGAAAGTTGGACCTTCAGATTAGTGCGATTCAAGCAAGAAAAGGCTGACGAGAAAAGAAGAAGGCAGCACTGCTGCAAAAACAACAACAGATTTTTGAAAGGAGTTTCAAAGATCTTCTAAATTAGATCCAGATTTGATTTTTGGAGATATGATAAAAAAGAAGAAGATCTCTAGATCCAACCTGAGTGGATACTGGTAGAGGTCAGGCACTTGCATGGCTAGATCTAGAATCTCAGGCCATCAGTAGATCATTAACGAATAATCGAATTACCCATACTAAGGTAAAACTAATTTAGATTTAATTTAATTTAATTTAATTTTTTTATTTATCAGATTATAAAATTAGATCTGAAAAATGTCAGATCTGATTTGGATCTAAGAAAATTTTTTTGAAAGATGCCTCTTGATCTAATCAGATTTGAACGAACCTAACTTAGAAAATCAGGATTTCTCCTTCAATAAGCCGATTAATCCCAAATTCGAAGGTGAGAGAGTCTAGATCTATGCCCGATTCATATCCCATATGGAGTCTTTACAATAAATTTACTCAGTGTAAATTTTTAGCGTAAAACAAGTAGTCATAAGAGCACAACTCTAAAATAGGCAGACTAGTGAATCTTATCATGGATTGAATCATGTCTAATAAAGTTCAATTTCTTCTTTTTGATATACTATGTTCTAAAAAGAAATCCACTAAGAGAGAATCCTATTCTCTCATAGATATGTCACAAACTTACTGGATAAGTATTCGCCTCCTCGATCTAATCGAAGAGTTATAATATCTTTTTCAGTTTATTTTTTTATTTCATTATTAAATTATTTGAATATTTTAAATGATTCAGTCTAGATGCATCCATGCTCAGATAGGTTGTCTATAATGAAATTTTGATATCTTTCTTTGACACTTAAATTCATAGTCCACATGCATCACTATGTATGAGACTTAAAACTTTATCAGCTTCTTCACCTTTTCTAGTAAAAGGTGACTTTATCATCTTTCCAAAAAAATAAGACTCATAGGTTATCAATGATTCACAATCATTGATGTCGAGATTTCTCACTCAAGCTAACCTGTTTATCCTATTCTTGTCAAGATGACTAAGCCTATAATGCCAAATATAGACATCTATGACATAATCTAACTTGGATGTATATTAAAAATGTACATTACACCTAATAGGCTGTGTTAATATTAAATATTATTTTTTTTATTGCCCATGTATTATTATAATATTATTCATAATAATATCATAATAATCTTTTTTATTGATAAATGATAACCATCTCTAACCAAAAGGCCAATAGAGATCACATTTATCATAAATGATGGACAATAGTGATAATCACTCAAAATGACATCTTTTGAAAATAAGCTTGACAATTCCTAAAGCTAGGATTGGAATATGATTTTTTTCCCTATCTTTCAAGAATCTCTCACCATTTTCAAACATTTTACTTACCTAAAGTCCTTGCAATGAATTATATAAGACCACCGGTGTCTAATACCTAGGTAGTAGAATTACATATAGAAAAATTTCAAGATGTTATCATATAACATTCTTGATAAGCAACTCTTACTTCTTTCTCTTGTTCAGTCTGTTATGGTTAAGAAAAGTAAGACAATTCTTCTTTCTATGATCCTGCTTCTAACAGTAGAAGCACTATGCCTGATTTGGATCAATATTGGACTAATTATTTTGACTGGGCTTAGAAGCCCCAATATGAATCCATTCATACTGCTGAATCAAATTCAACTTTTGATACTAATCATCAAAGTTAGGTCCCATATATACATCACTGTCTATTAGTGATCGGAGCAATTAGGGTTAAGCCTTAATCTAAGAATAGAGAATAAGGACTTATTGTATATGAATTATTTTAAGCCTACAGACTTGGACTTTAGTCTAAAGGTACTCTCACTATTTTATTCAAATTGATAGCCTCTACCTCCAATTTGAAGAATTATTTTAATTTTCTAGTAGGTACTAGAATCCACATAGACTACACACAAGCTCGACTTTGGTCAGTCAACCCATGTGCATCTATGGATAGATTCATTAACCAATTATTCTTTCAAACAACTTCTAGTAATTTAATTTTATCCTGAAAATCTAATCAGTAGGCTTTGGCCTCCACTGTAAGGATCCGATTAGGTCCAACCATCAACATGACCATACTTAGTGTATCTAACTAATGGATGATTAAGCCTAACTTTGGTTGGTTAACCTAACCACCATTAGAGAGACATATCTAAGTCGTCATATGATGAATGATAATTTTATTAGTCAACAAGCACCAGGCCTATGGGCCTTCAATGATTATTGAATTAATGAACCCATTATTAAACATTTTAATGAAAGGCTATGACTCAGTTATCCCCATAACTTTATCATTTTAAGGATCTAATAATTTTAGAGAATTTAAATTTATTTATGATTTAAGAATAAAAAGGACATGGATCAATTTGCTCCCACTAACATCACCAAGTCAATTCCTCCTACTGACTTCTCAAGTCTTTGACAAGGATTAGGATCAATATCGATCCATGGGCACCTAGATCAGTCTCACTGAATAAAATCAATCTTACTAATTTTCTATGTGACATGAGTTAGCATGAATCAATGAACAATCTATCAAAAGCTGATTAACCATATTAACTAGGTAAGTGAGATGGATGAAAGGATCTGCCAAATCTTGCCTTTGACACCATCAAAAATGATCAAGTAAGCAGACTGTCAATTAAAAACCACCGATCTAAAAATGTCAGACTTACCTTAGACATCAATCGGTTTGTTAGTTTTGATTTGGTCTGCCTAAAGACTCGGACTCAGCTATTGAGCCATGATTATGGTCCATTTGTTAGATATATGAACTTTGATCAACTACAACTATTGAATTAATCTATAAAAAAAATAACCTAATTCTAATTAACTATTAATTAGATTTGATCAATTTCTTAATTTAGTTTATATTTAATCTAACCCTAAGTCTAATACAGTTAATGACTTGATCAAAGCTAACCCATTATCCTTTAACCATGTTTTATGAAATTGTCATAGGATCTTCAAATCATAAACCTAGATCCTAAATAATTACTTAATTCTTAATTAAGCTCAAGGATTATGGGTTTGGATTTATGGAACCTCAAAACTAATTTTTGATTTGATCATTTGAAATATTTTCAAATTGTAAACAATTTATATTGAATCATATTCAGTACATAGTTTTAGATCTGATTTATTTCAAAGTTTTGCTCATGTCCTAAGGTTTTGAATCTAGAATTTTACAGAAAGTAAGTTCATAATTTAAATTCTACAAAACTTATATATCATACATATGCAAACTAGATTCAAAAAGAAGCTACATATCAACATATGCAACATGAAGATCTAGATCTAAACATGAATCATATCATATGGATCTCATCTAAATGATCAAAATCAGATCATAAACTATTTAATTTTAGATTTAAAATTTAAAAATAAATCATAAATTACTTTAGATTTTATCTAACATATTTATACTTTAGGTTATTCAGGTCAGCATATAGTAGAACAACCTCTCCACTATAAAGGATAAACCATATAGTAGGATAACCTTATTATCAGTATGTGCAATCCAATATTATTTAGATCTAATTTAAATAATTTAAAATAGATCTAACATCTATTTATTTTAGATTTAAAATTAAAAAAATAAATCATAAATTTACTTAGATCTAATCTAATTTATTTATAATTGAATTTTATAGATCAGTACATACTAGGACAACCTCTCCACTATAAGGGATAAATCTTACAGTAGGACAATCTTATATCAA
This sequence comes from Cocos nucifera, assembly GCA_006176705.1. Classification (NCBI taxonomy): domain Eukaryota; kingdom Viridiplantae; phylum Streptophyta; class Magnoliopsida; order Arecales; family Arecaceae; genus Cocos; species Cocos nucifera. The sequence goes on along the minus strand of QRFJ01004244.1, from coordinate 109,027 downwards.
TATATGTGATTTTTAAATTTTTATTTTTAGATTTATTTTAATACAAACATGATCATATTATAAAAGAACTTAGATGCTCTGATACCACTATTGAAAAATATGTAGGATTTAATACTTGTATTTCAAAACTTTTTTATAATAAATCACAGTGGAAGATATAGATTAAACTATTTAATCTACTAAAGCATGTAATCTAATTACCAAACTCTACATCTAGAATCTATAACATGTCATAATGAATATATAAATCTGAAAATTAAAGTGCTTTGGTATCTCAGATCAATATCCTAGATCTAGAATAGTTCTAGATCAAATCCTATATCGCATCTAGATAAGAGAAGAGATCAAATCTCTTACCTTCACATAGGTCGAGAACACCATATTTGATCTCTATAGATAATCCACACGAGGTTGTAACATAAATCAAAGGTTTGTCGAACGAAGATCTGCTCGAAGTGCTAGCTTCTCGTGGATCCCTCCTGATGGTTAATCTAAAAAATATTCTTTAGATTTTTTGGATACTCCAAGAGATGAAAAATAAGAGAAGGAATAAGAGAGAAATCTAACCCTTGGATCTTCCAAATATCAGAAAAAAGGGCTAAGAAAAGGCTCTAAGAGAAGACACATCTTCTCTTTTCAGGACATCAACCATTGATGTCCTGAATCGGCCCTTATACTTGGATAAGAAGAGACCTTCTCCTCTAGTATTTTCCACACATCCAAATCTCTTCTTCTCTGATTTTTCTCATAGAAAAAATCATACAAAAATGGAGAAGAAGGGCTTTCAAAGAAACTCTAAGAGAAGACTTTCTTCTTTTCTTCTCTTATCAGGACATGATCAAATCATGTCCAAAAGAGACCTCCATGCCCCAACTCCTTGGAGCATTCATCCACCATGCCCCATCTTCTTCTCTCTCTGACTTTTCAGTGAAAAAACTCTCAAAAGATGGAGAGAAAGATGTCAAAAAGAAAGCCTTAGAGAAGACAATCCTCTCTCCTTTTGTTCTCAATAGTACATGAACATTTCATATCCAATTGACACCATCATGCCCAAAAGATTTGAACTCATAAACTCCCCACACCACCATATCTCTTTTCTATTTTTCATGGTAGAATTTCCATGGTTTTTCATGCCATCTCCTCAAAAATAGGAGGCGCCCAACCAAATAAGGTAGACTAGGTCAATCTCCTAAAATCAAGGGGTTCAAAATAAGGAGTTTAGGGGGGGCGCCCAACTCTTGGACACCTCCCCTAAAAAATAGGCATGAGAAACCAAATTTTGATGTACAAAATGAAAAGAAATCTAGGTGTCAAAACTAAGATGGCATTGGAGAAAAAATTCAAAAGGAAAGAGGAGTTTTGGTGATTTAAAATTCTATCTCATCTTGCCATATTTGACCAATTCAAACAAGATTCTAAATACATATTTTAATTCTCAAAATCATCTGATGTGGGGTGTGGAGACCTCTCATTGGCATGAGAAATCTCATGCTAATAATTAAAAAAATATGGCATGGATTTTTCTATCTTGGTACAAGGAAAGTGAGAGAGTCCTAGTCCAACTGGGACTCCTCCTGTTTGACTAGATCAAAATAATTTTTTAATCTAATTAAATTTATATTAAAATAATCTAATTAAATGGTGATCCTAGTCTAACTAAGAGCCTAATTAAATTAAATTAAATTAAATTTAAATCTAATTTAATTTTTAATCAAATTAGAATTAGGTGCACTCAAATCCTAGTCTAATTAGGACTTATTCTCTCTTGCAATTGGCTTATCCAATAAATTAATTAGAGTTAATTTAATTAAGTCTAAATTAATTTTAATTAAATTTAATTTAATTAGAATTGATCTCAGCTCGATAGCTCAATCAAATTGAGCTAATTAGTAATTCAATTGCTAATCGATCCTCCTACAATACTTATATTAGGTCAAACATTAATCGTATTGGTTATTTGATCTTAGAACGATTCTCAATCATCAATTAACTATCTGATTAGGTTACAACCTCTTATGTGTATAATTTCATAGGTTCGAACCTAAGTTGATAGCATAGAAATTAATTTATGTATCAATCAAATGACCATCTAGCAATGGTATCCGATATTCGGATAGGTTGAATATATGTAAAGCAATATTCTTAGAATTCTGACCTATGGTTACCATATAATTCATTTATTTGACCAATAATGCTTAAGACAATTTTAAGTCTGTCAACATATATACAAGTCATCTCTATTGTGTCTCAAAATTTTACAAATTTCATGACTCCTCATGAGAATTATCTAGGCTTAGATTTTGTTAAATTGAAATACAGCAAGTCGTTCTCTTCTTGAAGTTAATCAGGAGTGGTCAATCCTATCTTGACTCATACACCGACTCTATAAGTACTTGGCTGTATCTAGAAATCTTCTGAACCTGTATTAAAAATATAGGCAGTTTGGCATCAAAGTATAATGAGTTGCTTGCAAGTTATCGTGGTGATCTCAGGTCGGAGGAATACTTATATCCATTAACTTTAGCAAGCTACTCTTGATAGTAGAGTGCTACATTAATTACGTTCAGTGTAGATGTACTCCTATATCTCATCTGAATATCATATCAGTGTCTCCATACTACTTGGTTATGAGGACAACCAATGCATATGGTATACACTGTCCTACACTCGATAAGTTATTATCCTTATTAATAAGTTATCATTTGATTATAAATAATTTAAGAACCATCCAATAAATCCTTCATTATCGATTGATTGTGGTTCTAAGAACTTTATCATAATTTAGGAGTTCATTTAAGAAAGATAGAATTTTTATCATAAACCAGCCAAATAACTATTATTATTAGATAATTCATATACAAGTTTCAATTATCTACTACTTAGATGGTTGGCTTTAGAATGCATTTTTCAATAGGTTCACACTAGCTCTTAGGTCTAATAATGCTTGGTTAAAGATTATGCCTCCTATAACACATGAAATTAATGGAGCACTAGGGTCTTTCATCTTCTGAGGCAATAGGTTTAACAAGACTGCAGTTACATCCTCAGATAGCATAATTCTTTTAGTAGTTCATGGCTCATGCTTTTGGGTATAAAGTTCTTTTAAAAATTTAGCATAGGTCGGAACATGCTGAATTGCATCACGAAGGGGTAAATTAATATGCACTTATTTAAATAGTTTCATTAGCTCCTCGTTACGTGGTTTTTGCTTTTTATGAAAAGAGCCTACTTCTAAGGCTTGAGGGAATGGAGCTTTGGATTTATATGTCTTGGATAACTCATCTATTCTTCTCTTCTCTTTATCTATTTCATTAGAACTAGTATTAGTACTAGTTCAAGGCTCAGGTTCTTCCTTATGGTTAGTTTTGGTACTAACATCTTCTTCTAAATTTTTTTCTTGGCTAGCATCAGTACTAGCCTCTATCACCTGATCTTGATATGGGTCATTAAGAATCCTACCACTTCATAGTTCAAAAATTGCTTTGGCATTTTCTAACTGGAGTTTCTTAGATGGGATGATAGGTTGATGATTGAATCCAGATGGTTGATGGATATTAAGTGGATTATTTTAGGATTTGCAATTGGTTGGCTTGATAATTGACCTAGTTCTCTCCTCATACTAGACTCAGTTAATTTTTCTATTTGAGCTTCTAACCTAATGAAGGATTGTTGTTGAAATAGGATTAATTATTGCAACTGATTAAATCTATCATTGACTAGATTAGTCTATTAAGGAGGTGGATATGAGGGCTGTTTATAATGCGGTGGTTGGGAAGGCTGACTAGGCTGATCTCTGCTATAGGCATAGTTCTGGTATTGAAATCTATTCTTTTTGCACTAGTGGAGTTTGGGTCTGAGCCTGAGTCTGTTGTAGTTTTCAAGAAAAATTAGAATGATTTCTTCAGCCTAAGTTATATGTATTTGAAAATAGATCATTAACCGATTTGGAGTAGCCTTGAGCAGTTTAAACTTGTTCTGGATGAAGAATAAAAATTATACAGCCATGGGATATTCACTCACATAATGGATTGGGCTAGCATAAATAGAATAAATCTCTTTATAATTAGAAGGTGGTGTGTATTGTGCAGCTAGATTTAGGAATTGATCTAATTTTTGGATAAGAAGGTCGACTTTATTTATTAGGTTCATGTTAGCATTAGAACTTAGTTCTGGATATTTAATCTCATACATTCCTATCCATTTTTTATGAGAAATTGATCTTTTATAAGAGGATAATGAAGCATGATTAATTAAATTTTTACTTAAGAGTTTCAAATAAGGTATAACTTCATCCTCACTTTTACTTATGAATGCACCTCCATAGGATGCATCTACCATTTATTTGTATTGGTATCCTAAATCCTTATAAAAAGCTTGGACGATTTGCCACTTAGATAGACTATGGTGTGGGCATTTTCTAAGAAGTTTCTCAAGTTTTTTCCATGATTCGTGAATTTGTTCTTCTGAAAGCTGAGCAAATCCAGTAATAGCTCATCTCATAGTGTTGGTTCGACCTACGGGATAAAATTTCTTAAAAAATTCATGTTGCATCTCTGCCCATGTTTGAATTGATTTTTTTATTATGCCAAGCCAGTACTTGGCTTTATCTTTTAATGAGAAAGGAAACAAGATCAGTCTATGGGTATTATCAGAAAAATTTTAGATTTTTATCATAGAGCAGATTTTTAAAAATTCATTCAGATACTTGTAAGGATTTTCATTGGTGTTTCCATAGAAGGATTGAAGCATTTGAATTATGGTCGACTTAATTTCATAATGGCTAACAAGGATATCAGATAATTGGATATAAGTCAATGAATTATAGGTGGAAGAAATAAAGTATTTCTTCATCTGCCTAAGTAGTTCTCCACTATTTTCAATCATTTGATTTTTAGATTTTATATGAATCAGCCATTTAATTTTAGGATTTGGTTTAACTAGATCAGGTAATAGTGACCTCCTACCGTGCATGTACTAATGCAACCCCAATGTATGATTCAATTTTTTTATATTTTTTAATATTTTAGTTTTTTATTTTTAATACTTTTTTTATATTTTTAGAGAGAACTAAAGAGAAGAAAAAGAAGAGAATTCTAAGGAAGAGTCCTAAGGAGTCCTAGATTTAGAGACGATAGAGAAAAATTAATTATATTTATGTTTGATGTTAATTAGTAAATAATTTAGGCAAATAATTCTGACTTAGGGTTATCCTAGATCTACACGGCTCCTAACTACTAAGATTATCTTCAAGCTCTCCAAGTAGAGAATCAATGAATCAACTAGCCAAATAAATATAAGTTCAATGGAAGTCCTCCTATTGCTTGTCTTAGACACCAATTATCTTGGTCAGGTAAGCTAATGGAATCAATTAATTAATCACCTTCCTTTGGAACGTGAGCTCTTAACCACTTTTCTTAGATACCAGTTAAATTAACTAACTCTAACCCGATCCAACTCTTAAGGTTCCTTATCCTATTGAGCTTGAGTTCTTAGAGTGGATGTCTAATTGATTTTAATTTAGAGGCTTAGGTTAATGATGGATGCTAGTTGGTTGTTTGTGGGCCAAGGAAGGGTAATCAAACCTTCACCTTATCTTATTTAATGGATTATATCCTTAATTTGATTTAAGAGATGAATATGCACAATTACTTTCAGGCAAGGGGTTCTATGCAACTAAATTAGATGCATGCAATTGATTAGACTTGAGAAGCTTACCTTGTTTTCAGCAATCACCCAAAAAAAGAGAAAGAAAATAATAAATCTAATATGATGGATGCTCTATGTAATTAGGTAATCTACTCTTGTCATGAGATTTTTAATTAGATTTAAGTGGATAATTTTTAATTAATTTAAAAATAAAATAAATAATAAAAAAATTTAGGATTTAGGATTGATCTCACCAAATAGGATTGTATATATAAGAAGTTCCTTAAGTCTTATAAAACAAGCAAAAACTTGATAGATTGTAATATCGTCATTAAAATATTATAATTATTAGTTTAATTCCAACTTCTTTTAAGATGATTAAGAACACATAGACCGTAGCGAGTTGGGTCGAATTCATAGAAAGATAGTAATTTAATTTTGAAATCTTTGATTTTTATGAAAAAAAGAAAAGAGTTTTGAAGTCAGAAAATTAAAAAATAGAATTTAAATATTACAAAAAAAATTAACTTGGTACTAAGATCTACTATTTAAATTTTAATATCTATTTGCAAAGAAATTAAAGAGCAATTAAAATTAAAAAAGCAAAATTTAAAGAGTAGAAAATAACTGAAATTTAAAGAGCAAGATAATAAACTTTATATTAAAATTAAAAATTTAGAATTTAAGTATAATAATTAAAAAGAAAAGAGAAAGAAATAAAAACTAAAACAAAGCTCTTAATCTCAAATCAGCGATAGTGTGGAGATGGCGTAGAAGTCTGGCTCTTCCTCTCAGCATTGTCTACCTCTAAGTAACCTTCAGCCAAAAGCCTGACTTTTATCCTATACCATGGCTTCTCTTGGATTAGATGCCTAAACTCTAGAGTCCTGAGGTCTTTAAATAAGCATTAGAGAGCTAGAACCTTTTCTGCTAGGCAATGTGGGACTAAAGCATTGTGTAGATCCTTGTATATGAAGGAACCCGAGTAAAAATTGACTTAAAACTCTGCTTGGATTGAATTCTATTGAGTTCCATGAGTTTTGGCCATTAGATGGAAATCCAAGGGTCCAAAAAATACCAAAAATCAACATGTAATAGCCCAGATCCACTCGAATTGAATTCTAGCCATCTAATCATGCTTGATAGAGAGTTTTCAGCCATCAGATCATGTCTGGGTGATTGAATCACTATTGGGAGCGTCATTAGCCGTTGAATCAAAGTCTAGAGCTTTCAGGACCGTCGGATTATACAGATGGGGAGCTGGGAACCGAATCAAAGAAGAAAATAACCCAGACCATCCAATCTTGAACGACAGCGAGCACAACCATCCGATCGCACATTTACTACTCCAATGGATCCTATAGATCGAGCATGCCGAAGACCGTAATTACCAATCACCGTGCTCCTTTGCATGCGTAATTATCATTTTGCCTCCATGAGCCATGTGAGTTTTTCCCTAAACCCCTTAAGGGTCTAGGTCTGTTTCATGGCGATCGATGATTCACTGCATTCTGCTGAGCTGGCGGTCTACACCTAATATCATGTACCGGTTGGCTGGTTCACTGTGCACCGATGGGCCTAATGGGCTGTTGCACGTGGACTTGCGGGTTGGCTTCTCAGGCTGAGCTAGCTAACTAGCATGCCAATTGGACTTATCGTACTGATTGAGCTGGCTGTGGTGGCTTGGCTGAGCGTGCCAACTTCGACTGAATGAGCTGGTTGAGCCAATTTTTATTTTTATTATTTTTTCTTTGAAAATTCATATCAGATCCGTTTTAAATTGAATTGGCTCCAAATTTATTTCATTAGAACAAAAAAAATGAGCTTTTTTTATTGATAAACTTATTTTTTATATTAAATTAATAAAAATATTAATTTTAAAAAATAAATATAAATTAATTAATTAATTAATATTTTTATTAATAAATTTTGTGATATTTATCACACCCCTCAACTTACTCATTGCTATTCTCTTAGCAATGCAATATTAGTCTTGATTAATCATCATATTTTATTGAGATCCTCCATAAAAATATTTTTAGGATTGAAGATCAAAAATTTAGCCAGTATCACTAAGTTTTGAGTTTCAGAAGCAAATTTCATGATTAGATTAATCAAAAAATTTTTTAGAATTTATCTAAAGATCTTCAGCACTTGTATTTGTGAAGTCTAACTTAGTATTTGGATATTAATTTAAAGGAAAAATGTATGTTTTATTATCACATACTTTGGTTAATTTTCTACATACCCCCAAGATAAGTGTATGAATTATGGTAGCTTTCACACTACTTTTTTTCTTTTTTTTTCTTTTTAAACATGCTGAGTATCCTTGCCTTCTCTCCACCATTTGACGTGAACCTCTATACTTGACTTAGGTGTAGAGATCTAGTTACTAAACTTAGGGCAATCTACATAAACTCTATATTTTATATTTTATATTTTAGGCAGGTAGCTCTTTTCTTAAATTTAAATTTTTTTAATTGGAGTATATATTAATCATCAATTTTTAGTGATAATTGAATCCTTAGTTGGTCTTATAATCAACACTTACTTTACTTTATTAATATGCATGTACAATTAAAAATGCTGATAGCCTTTAAATGACCTAAGTAGCCTGCTAAAAGTCTAACCATCTAATCTACTTCTTGACTGGCTATAGTCATTAGCAAATACTTTCTAACTTTATTATTTTTTCTAATCTATTTTGCTTAAGATTTTTTTTCTAAAATATGATTTAATCAAAAGTTTTTATATATATATTTTTACAAAAATTTTAAAGATTTTTTTTTAATTTTTTAAATTTAATTTAATTTTTTTAATAATTTTTTTAAATTTTTTCTACCTCCTAACTTAATTAACATTATCCTCAATAGAGAATGAAAAATAGAAGGGTGCAATTTTTATTATTTATCCATCATGGATCTTAAAGCTTTGATTCTCCTCTAACCTAGCCACCTATCCTAAAAAGAAAATAAACTAAAAATAAATTAAATGCAAGAAATATTGGATTGCCTTCCAATAAGCACTAAATTTACTGTCTTCAGCTAGATACAATGCAGCTCAATTTATTATAGGTCTGTTAATATTATTTGGTTAATGATTCAGTTTAATGATATCCCTTCAATATATGGTTTAAGTCTTTGACCATTTACCTTTAAGAAATTCTTAGATCTAGGATCATTGAGTTTAATTACACATGTGGAAACACTTGATTGACTATATAAGGTTCATCTCATCTAGATTTGAATTTTTTAAGAAATAATTAAAGCCTTGAGTTAAATAACCAGACTTGTTGATTTAGCTCAAAGATTTTTCTTAAAATATTTTTATCATGAAAGGCTTTAATTTTTTTTTTATAGATTTTTGAATTTTCATAACCTTCTCATCTTAATTCATCTAATTCGCTTAATTGTAACATCCAATTAGAACCAGCTTGATTTAGATCAAAATTTAATTGCTTTATTGACCAATATATTTCATGTTCAATTTCTACCGAAAGGTGACATGCTTTTCCATAAATTAATCTATAGGGAGACATTCCAATAGGGGTTTTATAAGCTATCCTATAGGCCCAAAATGCATCATCTAATCAATCTTTTCGATCAGGCATAATAGTCTTTTATAAGATATTCTTAATCTCCATATTAGATACTTCTACTTGGCCACTTATTTGTGGATGGTATGGTGTAGTTATCTTATGTGTCACCCCATATTTTCATAGTAGTGTTCAAAATTGGTAGTTTGTGAATTGGGTACTTTCATTGCTAATGATAGCACGTGAAAATCCAAACTAAGAAAAGATATTTTTTTGAACAAATTTTAAGACTACTCTATGATCATTGGTTCATGTTACCATTGCTTCAATCCATTTAGAAACATAATCGACGGCAACCAAAATATATTCAAAAACTTTGGAGGGTGAAAAAGGTCCCATAAAATCAATTCTCCAAACATCAAAAATTTCAACTACCAAAATGAGGTTTAAAGGCATCATGTCTTTCTTTAAAATATTTTCTAAGGCTTGACCCTCAAGATATTCCTGGCTAAAAGTGTAGGCATCTTTAAATAATATAGGCTAATAAAAATAACTTTGCAATACTTTGATCATAGTTTTTCAATCAAAAAAATATCCTCCGCAAGCAAGAGTATGATAGAATTGTAAGATACTTAGTTGTTCAAATTTAGGCACACATCTACGTATGATTTATTTAGTACAAATTCTAAAAAGTTTAGGATCTTTCCAAAAATATATTTAATTTGAGCAAAAAATTGATATGTTTTATTCTTGGACCAGTCATTAGAAATTTATCCTACAACTAAATAATTAATAATATCTATAAACCAAGGAGCCTTTGCATGTGAAACTGCTAACAATTGCTCATCTAAAAAAAATTCTTTGATTGATGCAAGTTCACTATCTTTAACTAAGATCCTAGATAGATGGTCTGCTATAATATTTTCAGATCCCTTCTTATCTCTAATTTTTATATTAAATTCTTGTCATAATAAAATTCATCTAATCAATCATGGTTTAGTATCTTTCTTTGAGAGTAGGTATCTCCAAGCTGAATGATCTGAATAAATCATGATTTTTGATCCTAACAAGTATGATCTAAATTTTTCTAGGGCAAATACTATAGCTAGTAACTCTTTTTTAGTTATGGTATAATTTATTTAAGCTTCATTCAGAGTTTTACTAGCATAATAGATCACTATGGGACATTTATTTATCCTTTGGCCCAAGACAGCTCCTATGGTAAAGTCTAAAGCATCATACATAATTTCAAAAGGTAGTGACCAGTTTGGTGGTTGAATGATTGGGGCTTTGGTTACATCTTTTCTCAAGAATTCATAAGCTTTAAGATAATTTTCATTAAAGTTAAAAAGAACATCCTTAGCTAGTAGATTATATAAAGGATGAGAAATCTTAAAAAATCTTTGATGAAGCGACGATAGAATCCTACATGGCCAAGAAAGGATCGAATTTGTTTAACAGAAGTTGATGGAGGTAGTTTAGAAATTAGGTCAACTTTTGCTTTATCAATCTCCATCCCTCTCTTAGACACTATATGTCCTAACATAATCTCTTCTTGAACCATGAAGTGGCTCTTTTTTCTACTTAAAACAAAATTAGCCTTAATACATCGTTGCAATATTCTTTTCAAATTATTGAGGCAACTCTTAAAAGATTCTCCAAAAACTAAAAAAATCATCCATGAATATTTTCAAGAAATCTCCTATAATGTCCAAAAATATTGATATCATGCATCTTTGAAAGGTCATAGGTACATCATACAATCCAAAAGGCATTCTACGGAAAGCAAAAGTTTCATAAGAACATGTGAAAGTGGTCTTTTCTTGATCTCCTGAGTAGATTACTATCTAGTTATATCCTGAGTATCCATCTAGAAAACAAAAATATTATTGTCTAGCTAGTCTCTCTAAAATTTGGTCAATGAAGGATAATGGAAACTGATCTTTTTGGTTGGCTATATTCAATTTTCTATAATCTATATAGATACACCACCCAGTAGAAAATCATTTTGGTACTAGGTCCCCATGATCAGTGTAGACAATCATGAATCTAGATTTCTTTAGAACAACTTGTGTAGGACTTACCTAGTGGCTGTCAGAAATAGGATAAATAATACCAGCATCTAACTATTTAATTACCTTTTTCTTGACTACTTTTTGCATATTAGGGTTGAGCCGTGTTTGCATATCTCGAGTTGGTTTGGCATTATTTTCTGTATAAATGTGGTGCATACATATTGATGAACTAATGCCTTTTAAATCAATGATGGTCCAACCCATGGCCTTCTTATATGTTTTCAAAACATCTACTACTTGATCTTCATATTCAGGAGTTAGGTTAGAAGCAATGATTACTAGCAAATACATAAGTGATTCAGGCAAAGATTTTAGTTCCAGTTGTGATGGGGCCTGAATTAAAGAAAGTAATGGTTCAATTTTTTGTTCAGGTAAGGGCTCAATTTTCATTGACCAATATAATGAATGTGATGGATGAGGTGAATCAAGCAGGGCACTCACCTCCTGGTCTAGGATTTCTTTGACAAGTTTATTCAGAAGATCATTCTTGAGTAATTCTAAGGAAGAATCAGATTCAACTATCTTATATATTGGATCGATTACAAAGTAGTCTTCTTTCTCTTGAGTGTGCTTAGAGGCATTAAAAATATTTATTCTTATATTTTGATCTTCAAAAGAAATGTCCATGGCTCCTGTCTTATCATTGATATTGGTATTGACAGTAGCTAGGAATGGATGACCTAGAATTATAGAATTTTAGTTCAGCTCTTGGGATGGTTCTATATCAAGTACGAGAAAGTCTACTGAAAAATAATATTTAGGAATTGATCTAATTTTTAGGCAAGAAGGTCGATTTTATTTATTAGATTCATGTCAACCTTAGAACTTGATTGTAGATGTTTGATCTCATACATTCCTGTTCATTTTTTATGAGAAATTGATCTTTCATAAGAAGATAATGAAGTATGGTTAATCAAATTTTTAGTTAGTTTCAAACAAGATATAAGCTTCATCCTCGCTTTTTTCTCATGAATGCACGTCTACAAGATGCATCTATCATTTGTCTGTGTTGATCTCCTAAATCCTTATAGAAAGCTTGGATGATTTGCCACTTAGATAGACCATGGTGCAGGCTGACAGGCCGGCTTCTCAAGCTGGGCTGGCTAATTGCTGTTTTAGGATTGATCTCACCAACAGCACTAAAAACTTGATAGATTACGATATCATCATTAAAATATCATAATTATCAATTTAATTTTGACTTCTTTTAAGATGATTAAGAACACATAGACAGTAGCGAGTCAGGTTGAATCCATAGGAAGATAATAATTTAATTTTAAATTTTTTGATTTTTATGAAAAGAAAATAAAAGAGTTTTGAAGTTAGAAAATTAAAATGCAGAATTTAAACATTGCAGAAAAATTAACTTGGTACTAAGATCTACTATTTAGATCTTAGCATCTACTTGCAAAGAAATTAAAGAGCAATTAGAATTAAAGAAGCATAATTTAAAGAGTAAGAAATAATTAAAATTTAAAGAGCAAGATAATAAACTTTATATTAAAATAAAAATTCAAAATTTAAGTATAATAATTAAAAAGAAAAGAGAAAAAATAAAAACTAAAATAAAGCTCTAAATCTCATATCAATGGTGGCTTGGAGATTGCGTAGAAGTCCGACTCTTTCTCTCAGCACTATTTATCTCGAAGCAACCTTCAACCAAAAACTTGGCTTCCATCCTATACCTAGCTTAATCTGGATCAGATATCTCAACTCTGGAGTTTTGAGATCTTTAAATAGGTGTTGGAGAGCTGGAACCTTTTCTGCTAGGTAATGTGGGACTAAAGCATCATGTAGAACCTTGTATATGAAGGAATTCGAATAAAAATTGACTTAAAACTCTGCCTGGACCGAATTCTATTGAGTTCCATGGGTTCTGACCGTCAGATGGCAATCTAAGGGTTCAGAAAACACCAAAAATCAATGTATAATAGCCCAAATCTGCTTGGATTGAATTCTGACCATTTGATTGTGCCTGATGGAGAGTTTTCAGCAATCGAATCACGTCTAGATGATTGAATCACCATCGGGAGCATCATCAATCATCATATTGAAGTTTGGAGCTTCCACGGCCATCGGATCTCATAGATGGGGAGTTGGGAATTGAATCAAAGAAGGAAATAACTCGAACCGTTCGATCTTGATCGATAATGAGCACAGCCATTCGATCATGCATTTATTGCTTCCATGGATCTTATAGACCGGGCATGCCAAAAATTGCAATCAATCACCGCATGCCTTTGCATGTGAAATTACTATTTTACCCCTATGAGCCTTATGAGTTTTTTCCTAAACCCCTTAAGGGTCTAGGTCTGCCACGTGGTGATCAATGATTCACCACATTGTACTGAGCTGGCGGTTTGCACCTAATTTCGTAGACTAGTTGGCCGGTTCATTGTGCACCGACAGGCCTAATGGGCTACTACACATGGGCTTATGGGCTAGTAGGCTAGCTTCTCAGGCTGGGTCGGCTAACTAGCGCATCGACTAGGCTTGTTGCATCGACTGAGCTAGGTGCAGCAGCTTGGCTAAGTGTGTCGACTTTAGCTGAATGTGCTAGCTGAACTAATTTTTATTTTTTCTTTAAAAATTCATATTGGATCCGTTTTGAATCGGATTAGCTCCAAATTTATTTTATTAGAACTAAAAAAGTGAGCTCTTTTTATTGGTAAACTTATTTTCTATATTAAATTAATAAAAATATTAATTTTTAAAAATAAATATAAAATAATTAATAAATTAATATTTTTATTAATAAATTTTGTGATACTTATCAATGTTTAATTTTAAAGTATAAGACTTGATTAAGCATAAAGATTTACTTAATTGGGCATTAAGTTATAGGTCATATGGAATTAAACATTGACTATGTCAAGCTAGCACTTGATATGAGTTGCGGGTTTAATTTTAGGGATGAATTTTACTTGGTTAATGATCCAAGAATTTTTGAAAGAATAATTTCAAATTCTAATTATTTTAGATAATATCGAATCTGATTATAGATGATTTAATTATGGCTAATTGGTATAATTTATCTAGTTAGACTTGCAATTGAACCTAATTAGATTAGGTTCAGCATGCTTTCAAATTTGGTTTGAATTGGATTCAAATTAGATTTGGATTGAAACCAAACTTGAACCTAATTATTTTAGGCTCACTTAGCCACATAATCTAGAATTTCTCTCTCATCATGGCCAACCAAGAGGGTATAGATGGCATTGGGATTGGTACCTATCTCCTAGAGCATGCGGTAAGTGGATAGGATCCATGAGTTGGCTTTTTCCTAATTGATTTAAAACTTCTTATGTTTAAAGAAACATGAGTCCTAACCAAAGTAAGATTTTGACGAGATGTAGGACCCTTTGTCTATAAATTAACGAGACCCCTAGGCATGTGAGACATGCAACATAGAGGCAATCAAGAGAGAAAGAGAGAAAGAGATTTTGGGCAGGCATGAGCAAGGTTTGGGCATCCTCCTCTTGGCCATCCCTTTCCCTACACATATTTGTCTTTGGCGTGGTGATCCCCTAGTGTGGAGCATCCTCTCTTAGCTTGAGATCTAATCTCAAGGTTTCCTTTCAGTAGAGATTTTCATCCCTCCTTTCTATTGAGTTAGGCGTGCGTGCGAAGTAGAGGATCTGCACATCTAGATCTCGCAAAGCATTAGACTTCAAAAGTCTTGATTCTTAATTTAATTTTTCACTATAAATCAAGGTTTGCTTTTATATTTGATATAAAAAAAAATTAAAATGGATATATCTACCTTTTCTTGGCTTTGGCTGTGAACCAAACACAATTTTTCTTTACATACATGATCATGTCACAAGAAACCTAGGGTTTGATACCAACTGAAGGAAAACTACTAGGGTTGCATAAATGCCTTTTGAAACTTTTTCAAAAATAAAACTAGTGAAAGACATAAGATTAATCCTATTAATCTATTCATGCATATAATCCAATCATAAAAAACACCTACAAACTAGGTTCTATGACATGATATCATACATATATAAATCCAAAATTATAAAATAAATAGGCATTGATTATATCAATGCCTTAGATCAAATCTAGAATATAATAGAGATTAGATCTCTATACCTGCATGCGAGTCAAGAACTCTGCTACTAATTTTCATGAATCTGATTATTGCTCCAAGCCGTATAGGTTGTCCAGCCTCTATAGAACGTCCATACGAGACTTCTATGCTGATCAAAGATTTGACAATCGAAGATCTGCATGGGATGCCAGCTCTTTGTAGATCCCTCCTAATGGCTCTTGATTTTCTCTTCAGATCTTTCAGACTCTCTCAGATCTCAAAGTGGAACAAAGAATGAGGATTAAGAAGAGAGACCCTTGTCTCTTTTCTTTCAAAAACATATACAAGAGAACATAAAACTCTTAAGAGAAGAACCTTTCTTTTCTTCTTATTTTTTTCTCAAAAGAACATGCATTGGAGATTGTCCTAAAAAGACAAGGGAGACACCCAGCAAGAGGAGACAACTTTCCTCTTTTTCTCATGCCCATAAGGTAGCCCACACCTCCCTCTCTTTTATCTCTATATTTGATGGTCAATTATCCTCTTTTTCATGCCACAAAAGACTTCTTAAAGGGGGCATCCAAAGAGTCTTTTAGTTTAGGTCAAATACCTAAAGATAGGATTTTAAAATAAGGAGGGTTTGGGGGATGCCCAACTCTTGGATGCCTCCCTTATTTATCTTGGTGTGGCTTCCTTATTTTCATGGGAAAAACTAATAAAAAAAGGGGCTAACAAAAGGTGGGTCATGGCTTAAGTTGGTGCAAAGGAAGAGAGAGAGTCCCAGTCCAACTAGGCTACTCTCATGGTCTTTGGTCAAACCAATCTTGATCCTTATTTAAATTAGAATTGATGCAACCCAATTAAAGATAATCCTAGTCCAATTAGAAGTCCAATTAAATCTGATTAAATATTATTTAAATTTAATTTAAATCATAATCCAATAAGAAATTAGGTGCACTCAAGTTCTAATTGAATAAGAAATTGATCTTCCTTATAATTGGATTATCTTATAAACTAATTAGACTTGACCTAATCAAGTCCAAACCAAATCAAATTGAATCTAATTTAATTAGACTTTATTTCAACCCTAATGCTCTATAAAATTGAGCCAATTAGCAATCTAATTACTAATTAATCATCTTATAATTTACTAACATTTGGTGAATTACTCTATTACAATACTTATACTTGATTAATTATCAATTATATCGACAAATAGATCTTTGAATGATTCATAATTATTGATCAGCCATCCAATCAGATAGAAATCTCTTATGTGTATGACTCCATAAGTTTGAACCTAAGCTAGTAGCATAGAAATAAATTTTGATACCAATCGAAGTAACCATCTAGCAATGATACTCGATATCCGGATAGATTGAATATATGTAAAGCAATATTCAAGAACTCTGATTTATGGTTATTATATAATTCATCCTTTTGATCCTTAATACTCAGGATGACTTAAGAGTTAACTATTAACTATTAATCAGTTCATCTATATTGTGTCTTAACTTTACAAATCCTGTGATTCCTCATAAGGGTTATCTAGGCCTAGGTTTTGCTTAATTGAAACACAATGAGACATTCTCTCCCAAAATCAGTAGTGGTCAATCTTATCTTGACTCATATACTAACTTCACAAGTACTTCATTGCATCCAAAAATCTTTTGTTACTGTATTAGAAATACAGGTAGTTCAGCATCAAAGTACAGTGACTTGCTTGTAAGTCACTATGGTGATCTCAAGTTAGTGGAACACTTATAATAATAGCCTTACAAGCTACTCTTGATAGGAAAGTACTCTACAGATTGGTCATGTTTAGTATAGATATACTTCTACATTTCATCTGTGTGCCATACTAGTATCCCACACTCTTTGGTTACGAAGACAACCAATGTATATAGCACACAATGATCTATACTTGATAAGTTATTGTCCTAGTTAATAACATATCATTTGGTCGTGAATAATTTTAAGAACCATCCAATAAATTCTTCTTTATCGATTAAAAGTGATTCTAAGAACTTCATTGTAACATAGGAGTTCATTTAATGAAGATAGATAATTTATGATGAAAAAGCTAAATAATTTTTATTGATCAATAATTCATATACAAATTATAAGAAGAGTACAATCATCTACAACTTAGATGATTGATTTTAGGATTCAATTCCCAACATGCTCACCATGCAACTCTTGTAGGTTAGTAATCATGGCCCTAGCAGTTGGCATGTGCTCATATTAGCTTTGCAACTCATTAGTCATAGAAGCCGGTATGTAGCACTTGACCCGATCGTCATCATCCATCCATTTATCTTATGCTACCTTTTGATCAGCACTAGGATGGTTTGGTAAAATAAGGGGTCCTAATCAAGTATATACCTATCTTCTCTGAAATTAAGATTATCTTGAGATTTCTGAGCTAATCTTTGAAGTTATTTTTGGTCAATTGATTGGACTCTAGAATATAGGCTAAGGGGTTTGAAGAAGACATGGTTCAACTGCAATAGTAGAGATTCGAGTTAGATACTTGTACTTAAATTTTTAATTTATTCTAGAAACTTTAAGAAACAAATAGGCTTCCTCTATTTTCTTGGATCTCTCACACTTCTCGGATGGAGAAATGAAAATCCTAATACGACAAAAATTTTATTGCTCCAAGAATTGATTTTGATGATTACAAAATATTTGAGTAGATTACTAATGATTTTAGCTTGAAAAAAAATTTATTATATTTTAGGAGCAAAATCATAAATTTTATAAAATTAGAGAAAATATGTTTTGGAAGTTTCAACAACAAGCCTAGAAGAATTTTGATCTATTAGAGGTAGTTTTATAAATTATGGATGCATAATTTGGAAGAAAATTAGAAAAAAAAGATGATGAGGAAAAAAATTATAAATTTTATAAAGTTGGAGAAAATCTATTTTGTAAGCCTCAAGAACAAGCCTAGAAGATTTTTGATCTAGTGGAGGTAATTTCATGATTTTTGGATATATATTTTGAGAGAAAATCAAGTTTTAAAAAAAGGATCAATCCCTAAGTCTTCTCTTGCTGAAATGGGCTGATTGGCACACTGTTCCTATGCCAGGGGTCGACCTCTACTATTTTTGCAAGTTAGAAAATAGAAATTGAGCATTTTTTAACTTCTGCCATAGAGGTCGATCTTAGGATCGATCCCTATGCTAAGAACGATCTCTAGAGGATAATTAGATATGAAGGGCAAAATTTTGATAAAACCAATACTAAGAGGCTTTTGGCTTCTAAAAGAGTACTAGACAAAGGATTTGGTGAGGCTTGCACAATGAGAATCATTGTAATATGCTAATATGATTTATTAAGGCAAAGTTGTATTTTTCTCATGAAAGAAGGATCCATCTATCTTTGCATGAATCTATCATTCGATCACATATTGCATAGATCTCAAAATAATCTAAACTCTGTTATGTATCTACTTGCATAGATCTCAAAGCAATGATAGATTAGTGTGAGAGAAGATGAATCTTTTCTTTACATAGAGGATGCACCACCGACCTGTCTTAAAGAATAATGTAATAATTTCATATAATGTTGTGTGGTTTCTCGTTTGGTATGCACGAACAATTATCTTTTTCTATGTGGCAAGAGGGCTGCTACAACCCCCAAGATTTGCAAATCGATTTACCATGCAATTTCCACATTAGCAGCTAATTCGGAAAAATTTTTATGTAAAGATAATAGATGCTTGAAAGCATTTTTTATATATTTTATTATTATCTTGAAAACATATCTACAATGTTTAAAAATAATATGATCCGCTATGGTATTATCATTTTACCTCTATAAATCGTAAAGATGCAGTATAACATAATTAAAAAAGAAATAAATAATGCTTGATTTTTTTCTCGAGATAACAATATCTTATTATGTTGTACAGGCGAACATGCTGCAACTTTAATTACCACTATATTAATATGTCAAGCTCTTATCTTTTTCCATCTTTTTCTACCCATTCCCACGAGGATCTCTTTAGATTATCAAAGTCCAAGACGCGAGAGCCATATCTTCCCCACATGCCATGTGACTCCTTGGGAGGTGCCCACCCAAAGAGGACTTAGTGGTACCATCATGCATGAACCACCATCACCTAATTATAATACAAACAAAGACCTTCAACCACAAGAAAACGAAAACCATCATAATATTCCAAGACGGAGGGTCACAAAACTCCAAAAGAAAGGCCAAACCTAATCAGAGGCCCCCAAAGGGCCCGGCGCCAAAAATGCAAGAAAAGGAGTTGGATCAAGTCTAATTCAACGTATGTTTATTAATTCACATACAAGTGCACTAGGTAATAGTCAATCATGTTGGAGAAGAACTGATGCAGCTATGTACTACATTGCACCTTCCATGTGAAAGAAGGATTCACCATCCTTCAAACGATGCCATCATTGGATCACCCCCCACATTAATCTCAAAATATTCCAAACTATATCACTTAATAGCACTGACCTCAAAGCAATCCACTGATGATGTAAAAATGTTTTCTTGCAAATGAATATGTGCCATGCTCCCAACCTAAGATCATGAGCCAGAAATCAGAACAACCATCGCATACTCGTGAAGAACTCTCGCCACAAGTATGCAAGGCTTCTCATCATACTATCATAAAGCAATAGTAGAATAATTAGTCAATAAATTAAATCTAAAATTTAATTAATAAAATTTAATTTTAATATCTCATAAAATTTAATAATATTCAAAAGATTTTACATCAATTTTAATAAAATTTTTAATCTAAAATAAAAATATCGAAGTTCGGTTCTAATCACTCTCCCATACATATTCTCGTATCATTTTAGTTCATAAGATCTCTATAAAAATAGTAAAATATAGGATAATGAGCTAGGTAGCTCGATAAGCAATGATCACTTTAACTAGATTAAATCAGAAAATAAAATAAATAATTATTTAAAAAAAGCAAGCAAATAGAATCCATCGGCTTGAAATGCATTTCTATTATGCAGTAATATCAAAATATTATTCGTGCCACATTCATTTTTTTTAAAATTCAAGTTTGATTCAATAAATCAATTTTTTTCAAATTATCAGATTCTCATCAATCGTAAGCTATTACCACATATCTCTATGGTAAGGTCATAACACCATGTATTATCTTATAGTAGGCTGCATGTCCTCTTGCAGTGTGCTATAAATTATTTGCAACAAATTCCTTCAAAACTGTAAATTTGCTGGTATTTTTTTATTGATCTACTTGTGACATAAATCTTCAGGGTTAATCAATTTTCAACATATTAGCTCTTATTGGCGGAGTCCTCCACATAGTTAGATTGAGAGTTCAAGTCATCTTGAATCAATTTTTTTTTACAAATCATATTTAATATTCCAATTCAATAAGAATACATATAATCAGGTGGTATCGAAATCAATCAAGTGTAATGCATAACAAGATTAATACATTCAATCATGCTTCATCATAATATTTTATAATAAGATATATTTAATAATAAAATATCATTCATTAAATTTATGCATTATTTCATAAATCATACGAAGAAACTATTGAATAATTTATCGATAAATCTAAAAAAAGTGAAGTATTGCTTATTTCATATGCGGTCCAACAAATCTATATAATTCTAAAAATTTTTTTTCAAAATCTTCGGTTCATAGATCATATCACAATATCTCATTGTTAGATATCTATAACCCTATACAGGATTAAGTTCAATAATTAAAAAGGATATGAATAATTAAGAAAGACATGATTGATGGATAGTCATCTCTAACAGTCCAAATTGGTTTGGTCATCTAATTTCATCTGATCAATATCTAATTAGGACATACGTGTTTTAATAGTGATTGAGAATAATCAAATCAGTAGCATCCAATATAAGTTAAGATGAAGGTCAATACATCGCTAGATAATCAAAAGTTAATTCGATCAAATATTTTTATTTAATTAAGATCATTAAAAATGCAAGGATTCAATAGAGATCAATAAAGATTGAATTTTATGATATTCAATAAAAACTTCGATGGTATATATTGGTGCGGAATCTGGTTGATGTTAGAACTGGCTAGAGCTGGAGAAGCCAAAGTCGCCATCGGAACCTACAAAAGAAGTCCAAGTCGAAGGAGGGGTGGCTCCGGCAGAATCCTCTGACGGTCAAGTCAGCTCTTCCGGCCAACAGAAATGGAATGCTCAGTAGAGAAAGTAGCAGAGTTTTGGGATGGAGAAGAGAGCCTAGAGAAAACGTATCTAGAGGATCTCTTTTATAAATGGAGCCTATAACAAACTAATAATGATAGTCATAACTGCTGAGTAGTGGATCATTCAGACCACGTAAAATTTATTACAGAGAGTAGTGTCTGTTGTCGTGATACCCAGCTAGAGTTCAGATGGGATGGCTGTTGGCGATGGAGCATCCCTCACTAATGTTGTTCCATAGGAGCTTAAAGGTTCTCATGCTCAACCATGAGTGGATCGTCATTCACCATATTGAGAGTCAGTGCTCAGATCCTTTTGGGCAACTAGAAGTAGTTCAGAAGGAGTTCGACAAAAGGAGTCCAGAAGAAGTTCGACAGGTGGAGAAGTCCAGTCAAAGAAGAAGTCTGGAAGGAGTTCGACTGATGGAGAAGTCCAGAAGAAGTCTGACTATCTAGGGTGGAGGAGCTCGACCACCTTAGTCATTCGAACTCATCCAGGTAAAGTCTAGAGGGAGCTTACGAATTCGGTCAAGGATCAATTTCGATCGTCGCTACTGGATGGGATCATTCAGCAATTAAATATTTGGCCAAACTTCGGCAGGCATGGGTTCGCCCCCAACAGTACAGATATGCTATTCAATCGATAAAATGGTTTAAAGTCACTACCAGGTCAACTTGGATTCAAAATGACCGAGCTGAGAATTCTTCATTGAGTTCATAAATCGAAAAATAGAGAAAGTTAATGAAAAAGAAAATTAAGGAGATACAATAAGACTAATCTGGCAATACTACTTGGTATCTCAATCAATTCGATAAGATAATTTCATCAAATCATAATTTAATTAGTGTGCATATAGTTCAATAAAAAATATGAAAAAGTAAATTTAGTTGAATCCTATCTGGCTAAAGTCGATGCCAACATGCTGGTCGACGATCACAGTCAGGATCTTTTTATTAGTGTCATTTAAATATATCATCAATCTTCTCAAAGGTCTAGAAAATTTTAGGAGAGAGAAACAATCTAGAGAAAAAAATTTTTATAGAAAAAATTAGAGAGAGAAAGTAGAGAGAGATAGTAGAGAGATAAAATAAGAGAGAGGAGGGGGGGAGAGAAACTTCTTTTCTTTCTCTCTTTTTTTTCTTTTTTTCTTCTCTTTCTTATTTTCTTTTCTTTTCTGTTCTTCTTCATCATGTTTGGGCAAAATAGGGGATTCTTGAATCCCCTTCTTCTTCCCTGACTACAAGGGAGTCTTGTCTAGAAAAGATGAGTAGAGGTGTGGCCCATGGCGGTGAGGTTATGTCTCACAGATCTGGATGCTTGACAGCGACTAACGGCATCAATGATCCAACAACATGGATGGCTAAAAATAGGGTACATTGAAATCCAATTTTTCCCAAGAAATCAATAAATAAATCATAAAAATTTCAATCTATAATTTAAAAAGGAATTGAAGAGAAGGTTTCTTAAGAGATTTACCTTGCTCTTAGGGGTGTTTGGGCCACAAATTTGCCAGCACAAGGATGCCCGAGTTAGAAATATATAAGAAGGGGAGAAATGGAGAAGAATAGGGAGAAGAAGAGGGATTTGGTGATGGGAGGCTATGGAAGGGAGAGGCATCTTCCTTTACAAAGGGACTTAAGGTTTTTTTGGTTCCAATTAGGATCCTTTAAGGGTAGGTAGAAGACTCTCATCAGAAGTCTACTTCCTTCCATTCCTTTCTTTTTTTTCTAAGTGCTTTAAGATATGTGCTAAATCTCCTTCAGGTTGTCTTCTAGTAGCTATTGCCTGGGGTACTACATTATCCCCCCTAAAAAAAAATTTCATTCTAAAAATTTTCTATGAAAATTTTTTGAACCTTAAGATTTTATAATCATGATCTCATTTCTAAAGTTTTATATATTCTACTTATTTTATTTTTCTTAGTAAATCTTAGCATGAGAATAAGATTCAATACCTCAAGACTTGACTTTTCTTATAGATGATTGAGATTAAACCCATCTATTATAAATAGAGAAAAATAAATATCTTAATTATCTCATCCCCAACCCAAGATCATGAGTCAGGGGTCATAACAACTACTGCATACTCATAGAGAACTCTCCTTACAAGCATGCAAGGCATTATATTATGCTATCATAAGACAACAACAGAATAATTAGTCAATAAATTAAATCTAAAATTTAACTAATTAATAATTAATTTTAATATTTTATAAAATTTAATAATATTTAAATAATATTACATCAACTTTATTAGTGCAGAAAATGAATGGCTGCCAAAGATTGCTGAATGTGAAAATCAAGATCCCATCAGTGGAACCTGCAAGATAAGTCCTAGTTGGAGGTGGCTCTGGCATGGATCCTCCGATGGTCAAGTTAGTATTCTAGCCAACAAGAATGGAATACTCAGAAGATTGAGAATGGAGAGAGTACTTGGAGAAGAAAATATATCTAGAGAGTCCTATTTATAAATGGAATCTATAATAGATTGATAGTAACAGCCATAATTGAATGTCAGTAGGTTGTTTGGACTGTTCAAAGTTTATTACGGAGAGTGGACTATCGTTTATCATGATTTGCTGATGGTTGGCTTTTATTTATTGAAGTTCGAACAAGGGATCAGATACTTCTGAGCTTAACTGTAAGTTACTTGATCGATAATCATGTCGTTGGAGCTTAGGATCGGATGAGCTAAGCTTGAAGATTAGTCTTTAGATTAGGAGTGGAGAACTTGCAGATCAGATTTCTGATTTGGACTCTAGTAGGGCTACCTCAACTATTCTCAGGAGTTCGACGATCTTTGAGGTCAACTAGTGGTGAAAGTTGGTATCTTAATTTGAAACAGCATTGTAGAAGTTGAGGTCGAAAGGAAATAACTGAAGGGTCAGTTACGTAAACTGACTCTATAATTGAAATAGCAAGATTGGCCCAGCTTGGGAGTTGGAAGACTACCGATCCCTTGATTGAAACCACAACAGAATTGCTTAGATTGTTTTGATGAAGTTTGGTCAATACCCAAGATCGGCCCATAGTCAAGATCGAATAGTGCTGTAGTCCAATGTTTATGGAGCGACTGTTGCTTATTCCAGATTGAAGATCAAAATCAAGTAGATGATGAGTTTTCTTTACTAGCTCAAGTTTGTCTAACTAAGATTCAGGGTATGATTTTGGCAAGATCTGCTATTGTCAGGATTGAGGTAGAAGGTTAGAAAGGAGGAGCTCAGCTAACATATAAGATCGAATATCAATAAAAGTTATTATTACTTTCGGGATGAGCTACTCTCAACTAAAGCTCTGAGCTTAGCCAAATTTAGAGGCCAATCCTTTGGTGCTCACCTGAACCATGGGACTAACTTGGTTGAACCCTGAATTAGAGTAAATCCTAAACTCGAATGGCACTTTTAGTAGGTCATCGAGGTCGGACCTTACCAAACTTCAGCAAGAGCTATTTTACCCCCAGCAAACTTTAATATAATTTTTAATCTAAAATAAAAGTATCAAAGTTTGGCTTCTAATCACTCTCCCGTATATATTTTCATATCATCTTAGTTTTCAAGATCTGTAAAAACATTAAAATACAAGGTAATGAGCTAGATAGCCTAATAGGTAATAATCACTTCAACTAGATTAAATCAGGCAATAAAATAAATAATCATTTAAAGAAAGTAGGCATATAGAGTTCATCAACTTGAAATCAATTTCAACATTATCAAAACATTATTCATGCCAATTTTTTTTTCAAAATTTGAGTTTGGCTCAATAATTCAATTTCTTTTAAATTATCATATTCTCATCAACTGTGAGAAATGATCGTATCATCCTTATAATAGTAGGGTCATAACATTGCGTATCATTTTACGATAGGCTACATGTCATTTTCCAGCATGTTGCAGATCATCAAGCAGCAAAGTCCTTTAGAATCATTAATCTACTAGCAATTTATCATTGTCTGCTAGTAACATGTCACATATATGCTTGTGACATAGATCGTTGAGACTAATAATTACCAAAGTAATAGTCCTTATTAGTGGAGTCCTCGAGTTCAAGTTATCTCAAATCAAAATTCTTTTCACAAATCATATTTTATATTTCAGTTCGATAAGAATATATATAATTAGATGGTATTAAAATCAATCAAGTATAATATATAATAAGATCAATACTTTCAATCATGTTTCATCATAATATTTTAAAATAAGATATATTTAATAATAAGATATCATTCATCAAATTTATATGTCATTTCATAAATCATACCAAAAAATATTTTATAATTTATTGATAAATCTAGAAAAAGTGAAATATTACTTACCCCATATACATTGTAACAAATCTACACCATCCTAGAAATTTTTTTGCAAAATCTTTGATTTATAGATCATATGTAATATCCCATTACCGAACATCTGTAGCCCTATATAGGATCAAGTTCAATAATTAGAAAGGATATGAATAATTAAGAAAGATATGATTAATAGATAGCCACATCAAGTGGTCTAGATTGGTCCCGTCATCTAATTTCATCTAATCAAAATTCAATTAGGATATACATATTTCAATAGAGATCAAGGGTGATTAAATCAATAGTATTTGACAAGAGTCAAGATGAAGGTTGGATTAAATATTCTTATTTAATCAAGATTATTAAAGATGCAATGATTCAATAGAGATCAATAAAGATCAGATTTGATAATATTCCATGAAAATACGGATGGTATAGATATGCTATTTAATCGATAAAGTAGTTTAGATTCTGTCTACCAAGTCAACACAGATTCAAAATGATAGGGTTGGAAATCCTTCATTGAGTTCATAAATCAAGAAAAAGAGAGTGTCAGAGAAAAGAGAAATTAATGAAATATAATAAGACTGATTAGGCAATACTATCCAGTATCTCGATCCATCCGAGCAAGATAATTTCATCAAATAATGATTGAACTAGTATACATATGGTTTCATAAAAATTATAGAAAAATAAGTCTAGTAGAATTTAGTCCGGCCAAAGTCGGTACTGGCATGCTGGTCGGCGATCACGATCAGGATCTTTTCATTAGGAATATTCAAACACATCATCAATCTTTTCAAAAATCTAGAAAACTTTAGGAGGGAGAAATAATTTATTGAGAAACTTTTAGAAAGAGAAAGTAGAGAGCAAAAGAGGAAAGGGAGAGAAGAGAGAGGGGAGAGAGAGAAAATCTTCTTTTCTTTCTCTCTATTTTTTTTCTTTTCTTTTCTTCTCTTTCTTTCTTTTCTTTTCGTTTTCTCTTCTTCTTCTTCACCTTTGGGTGAAATAGGGGATTGTTGAATCCCTTTCTTCTTCCTCGATCGACTCCAAGGAAGTCCTATCTGAATAAGATGACCAGAGGTATAGCCCAGGATAGCGTACCATGGCTCGCCAATTCGAGTGCTCAATGGTGATGGACAACATCGATAATTCAATAACATGGATAGTCGAAAATAAGGTGCATTGAATCCAATTTTTTTCAAAAAATTAGTAAATAAATCATGGAAATCTCCATCTGTAATTCAAAAAGGAATCAAAGAGAATGTTACTTAAGAGATTTACCTTACTCTTAGGGGCGTTTGGGCCACGAATTCGCCGGCACAAGGATGCCCGAGTTGGAAATAAGAAAGGGAGAAACGGAGAAGAATAGGGAGAGGAAGAGGAATTCGATGATGAGAGGCCGTGGAAGGGAGGGGCATCTTCTTTTATAGAGGGGCTTAGGGTTTCTTTGATTCTAATTAGGATTCTCTTGAGATAGGAAGAAGACTCTTGTTGAGGATAAATCCGCTCCTATCGAAGTTCGGCAAATTTTAGGATGACCCCGTCTGATGGTGGCAATCATGGATGAACTTCGATCAGTGAAGATTTTTGCCCTAGTTCATCCTAAGACGGTCGATCTTCAACCCATGTCTATTAGATGACCCTCTCGGCCATACAGGTTAACTCCAGAATCTGCAGGACGTTACAGATTTTACTTGGACGAGCTCGAATAGTAATGGCGACCTTCTAAGCAATCAAGTGTTCAAATCCGACACAACCTGTCTTGACGACAGAGCTTCTTCTGGGACGAACTTCGGCAACCTATGAAGAGTAGAGGACCTCTAAATTCTTGTAGTCGAGAATTTTGGATATGCTAGCAAAATGGCTCTATCTCTCTTTTATTAGCCCTCGAGCAATTCCGAGAATGGCTGAGCTTTAAGGGAATGGATGAGTGGTGAAAATATCCTAATTGTCCACCCCTAGCGGCCACCGATCGAGTTCTCTCATCAGTCGAGCTCCTCTCAATTGCCAGATAACCATCTAAAAGCTGAATTCCCTCCGGCCTCCAATCTATCGGGCTTCTCCAGCGTACCCAATCAATTTAGATTACAAACACAGTTTTATGGATCAAAGCTGTATTCAAATTCATTCAAATGCCTAGGTCTGAAATATGGTTGACACAAGCCTGGCGTGAGTAAATCGGCTTAACCATTTTTGAAGAAATAAGCTACTATTAGCAAATTGTACGTACCCCTGAAGAAACAAAATGCAACGTGACAAAAAAAAAAAAAA
This sequence comes from Cocos nucifera, assembly GCA_006176705.1. Taxonomy (NCBI): domain Eukaryota; kingdom Viridiplantae; phylum Streptophyta; class Magnoliopsida; order Arecales; family Arecaceae; genus Cocos; species Cocos nucifera. The sequence goes on along the minus strand of QRFJ01004244.1, from coordinate 80,966 downwards.
AAATACAAAGTCTAGCCTTAGACTTAATCTTACGAGATCTAAATTATACATCTACAAGAACCAATACAATTTAATACATTTCAGGTTGGATGTCAAGTCTCTGACCCGCGTCCTAACACACGGGTCCGGCCAGAACAATATATATGTAGACACTGAATCGAGGAACGTGACACCGGACTGACGATTTTTGGAGCGTTTACGAATTGCTATGGTAAGAAAAAAAATCCATCTAAGTTCAGTTAATTTTTGGATCTACTTTATCCTACTTTTTAAAAATTTCTAGTAGTGAATCAGGCATGTGCATGAGAACGGTGATTCTCAGAATCTTCATGGCTAATAAAAAATTTGTTCTGATTTGATTAATTATTGCATCCACTTGAAATTTAAGAACTCGGTGAATCGAGCGCCAGATACGGTGCCATCAAAACCTCATTATTTAGTACAAAATGGTATGGTAAAGAAATACAGTCGTTTTCTTTATTTTTCTATTTTTAACTATGGTTATCAGTTCCAACATGCGGATCATGCTTGATGCCAGCCCATCCGACCCGTTAGTCGTCCTTTCTGTTTTCTGTATGAATAAGGCCAGGCTCCAACTTCCCCAGAAAGAGACAATGGTAGTCACAAGACTCTCTCAGAGCTGAAGATATGGGAGCGACCCTTGACATCTTCTTAGCTATTCTTCTTCTTTCTAGCATAAATGGAGGCAAACAATTTTTGTCTTCTCTTTCTAACAAGGCTCAAATTTATACTTTGTTTGATTTGATTTGATCTTCTAACGTGATTGCGGTCAATGTAGGCCAGGGAGCGCCATGCAGTGTCTCCGAGATAGCTGTCGATCAGGCGAGGACTGGTGATGTTGTTGAGGGGAAGCCAGAGTATGAGGTGACAGTGAACAACAAATGTGAGTGCGCTCAATCTAAGGTTTTTGTGCAGTGCTATGGCCTCAGCAGCGTCGAGCCAGTGGATCCTCGGGTCATCAAACCGGTGGATGCCGAGCGCTGTGTTGTCGGAGAGGGCCAGCCGATCCCTAGAGGGGCTCGCATTAAGTTCAAGTATGCGTGGATGACACCCCAGGATTTCCCTGTGGTTAGCTCTCATGTTCACTGTTAAGTGTTAATAAAGACCAGAAGGCAGATGCTAAGTGTTAATAAAGACCAGAAGGCAGATGCTAAGTTTGTGACTTTGTTTTGTTCTTTTGGTTCTACCGTAACAGACTGGAAGCTTGTTCTATCATGTTTCATGTTTGTCAGCTGTCTACTCCATGGAAAATGGCAGCTAAAAGTCCAACGATCTTCTAAAATTTCATTCTATTACCGTGGAATGTGAATCTGGAAACTCCTAATCATCCTCTTTTCTTTCCTTTGCTCGAAGTTTATGGCTTTTTCTTGGTCTACATCATCCTTTTCCCCAATTCTGAGATGTGCTAAATCTGCAAAATGAGCTTTAAATATATAATAGCAATAAATATTTCAGCTTTCTAGATCGCTACCGTTATGCTGGTCGAGCCTGCCAGAGGAAAGGTGCTCTGATTTGTTCTTGGATATTACTCCTCTACCACATGGAAGGTGACAAACGACAATCATCAATTCTTAGCTAGGTAATTGATACAGACGATAATCTCCATAATCTTGACCTCCATCACGAACAAAGAAATACTCTGTTGTTTGGATGCAGTGCTTGTTAGAATCACTGGCCATCAAACTGTTTCGAACTTCATCAACTCTATCTATCAATGCAGTCGATACACCAGTTCATCGAGCCTATTTAAATAAGGAAAAAGTTTGAAAAAGCTTTCTTCGTTGGATTACTGAAGTTAAAAAAACAAACATGCGTTGAGTAAGTTTGGAGGAGTGGGGAAAAATGTTATCCAATAATTTTTCTTAAAATAATTCTACCATTGATTATCGTTTCTTAAAACTTTATTGAGAGCCACAGCTAAAGTAAAACCTACTCCCCCCCTCCCCCCAAACCATATCTATCTTTATATTATCTTGCTAAAGTATTTTTTTTAAAATTTTTTTTTATACCGTAGAGCTACATCCCATGATGTAGAAAATATTTTCCGCACTATTTTATCATCGAGTGCGCCCGACACAAGTACGAATAAACTTGCACCCGCGACCCAGACTGACCTCCACGATGAATGGCACTCATGTAATTATTTGCTTTTCTAAGGGCAGTGTCATAAATCATATCACTTTAAAATGACGAGCGTGGTGGTGCCAGCCTTCAATCGATCACATTCTCTAGCTGTGACCGCTCCTTCGTAGACCGACATTTCTTTCCCGAGGTTCACACCCCTTGTCTCCTTCTTCTGATCTCTGTTGTAATATCCTTTTTTTTTTTTTTTCCTCTAAAAATCTCATGCATCTTGCGCGTGAGGCAGGAACGGAAGACTCCGATTGGAGTCTTCCTTCTCCTCTCCTGACTCCGAGTTGGGAAAAGGAGCCTAGAGCTCGCCGGACTCCGATTCGAGACCCTTGGATTTTTCGGTCTATAAAAGACCTCCAAATCCTCCTCTTAGGCACCGCTTCCCATCTTCGATTTTCTGCCGGCAAAACGTCACCAGGATTCCCTTTGATTTTTAGGTGGATAGGTTCAGAGAAACCACTATCGATTCACCTGTCATTTTTCGTCACCGGAGTCAAGGTAGTGACCCTCACTTCTTTCTTTATCTTCTTCCAGTTTCCTCAAGCCACTATTATCGGTTTGATTTACACCGGCGAGTTCGCCGGATTTGATGGATAAATCAGATCCTCTGTTTTCTTATTTTTGTTCTTCTTTCCCACCATGCAGACTCGCCATGCAGTGTGAGCATCATTGTGCTCGAGGTGAACAAAGGACTGTATCGTCGAGGAGCTGCCTGCATTGGGGGTGGTCGCCAACACCATGGGAGGATCGCCATTATGGGGGGAGAGTTAGGGGGTCGGCCTCTTGTATTCCCCTATTTTTCATGTCAAAGGAGGGAGAAAACAAGAAAAAAAACAAAGAAAAAAAGAAAAAAAAAAAAAAAAAAAAAAATTCGCTTTCTTCTCTCTCTACTTCTCTATTTATGAAGTTTTTTCATTTTTTTTCTCTCTCTAAAATTCTCTCTCTAAAGATTTTATGGATAAATAAGAGGTCCAAGTGTCTAGAGATATTTGGATTGACTAGTTAATTTTGAAAGGAGTCTTGAACCCACAACATTAGATTCATTTACCATAATTTGTACCATATCTAATTATCTATAATTTTTATGTTTGGTCCTGATCATATAGAGGTACTATTGTTTGCATAAAGTGTCGAGCAAAATATTATACTTTTGAGTTTGTAAACTAAGAAGTTCATCGATTATTGTATCTAAATTAATTATCGGTGCAGATAAGAGTTCTTCAAAATAATTACTTACATATTTATGAAAATTTATCTATATAATTAATATATATTTTATATCTATCAATATGTGTATTATATACTGAATTGATATTACTTAAATCATGTTAATTAGTGCTTAATGATTGTTGAGTAAGAAAAACATGATTTAATATAATTGATGGGATAGGGGGCATCTAGGCTAGCCAGTCATGCAAGAAATATGATGTATATACCGGGTCAGTTTTGGATTGGGGTGCGGCTTGGCCTACCACGGGCTGGAGCATGACTATGACTAATCTAATGCTAAAAATCAGATTATAATTTTAGTAATATGGATGGGGCACGGATGGTGTTTAGACTATTCGATCATATAAAAAATATAGTGTGTGTGCTGGATCAGCCTCGGGCTGGGATACAGCGTATGGTTAGCCTGCCAAGGGCTAAAGTATGGTTGTAATTAATCTAATATTACAAAGATAAACTTAAAGCATGGAAAAGGAAAGTATATAGACTAGTTGACTATGTGTGAAACATGGCATATGTTTTGGCCTGCCATAGCTGGGAGCATGGTTGTGACTGAGTTTAGTGCTAAAGTTAAATTAAGATGATGAACCGTATTTAATTGATGGATATCTGAACTTGTTGGCACGTGTAAAATATGGTATTGTGATGTCATCCATGAGTTGAGATATGGTTGTCGGCCATGGATGGAAACGTGGCAGCCTACCTAGGCTGGAGTGTGAGCGGGTCTAGTCCAGTATTGGAATGATAATGTTATTTAGATCAAAATTATGTTAATCAATAAATGTTAAATAATTTTATTAAATTAATGTTGATTAGAATTATTGATTGGTAATATATGATGTATTTAATAGAATCATATATGATGATATTATTTAATTATCATATTGATGGTGTATGAATCTTTTACTTTTTTATAAATTATGTATATTTATTAAAAGATGTTTTATATTCATACTGATATGAGTGTGGAAAATTTTATTATGTTGTAAAGCTCACAATCCTTCTTTCTATTCTTTTTAAGATTCACAGGATGCTTAGTTCCGGTAAGGTTGGGCATAAAGTTTGAGCGATGGAGTCCTTAGTTATTTTCTAATACCAAATAAATATTTCAATTTTGTAAACAAAGATAGATTTGTTTGATTGATAAATATAATTAAAATTTTATAATTCTTTCGGTGTTCTTGTAGACTTATTATTTAGGCCTTGCATATTATTTAAGATTTGTCCTAGAGAGTATGCAGCTATCACGTATCTGACCTGGATGTTGGGTTCAGAACATGATAGAATGATATTAGAGCTTAGGTTTAAGGTCATTAGAGATTGAGATTTAAATAATGATTGAGCGTAAGGTTATGATAACTAGAGATTGCGATAGTGGTGATTCATAGGATTTGGATGGATAAATTATACCTCAAATTATAATTTAAAGGATTGACAAATTATTGATTTGATTATTTTAGAAGTAATTTAGAAAATTTAAAAAAATTAGAGGATTTAGACCAAAGCACGCAGCAGAAGCGTGGTGGCTTAAATTATTTAAAATTGATTGAAAAACACTAGTTGTAATTTGAGAATTATTATGATAGAGGATTCAAATTACTTTTCTTTATAAGAGATAGGAGGTCAAGGATGGGATAGAAATTTGGTTCACCTAAGATTATTGATTTTGTAGTATGCTAATTTTAAGGACGAAATTATTTTATGGGGGAAGAATGTAATATCTTAGAAAAAAATTTTGAAAACCTCATGCACCTTGTGTGTGAGCCAGGGATGAAAGACTCCCGATTGGAGTCTTCCTTCTCCTCTTCGACTCCGATTGGAAAAAGAAGCCTAGAGCTCGCTGGACTCCAATCGAGATCTTTAGACTTGGCCTATAAACGACCCCCAAATCCTTCTCTTAGGCACCACTTCCCATCTCCAATTTTCTGCCGGCAAAACCAATGGATTTCCTTTGATTTTTAGGTGGATAGGTTCAGAGAAACCACTATCGATTTGCCATCATTTTCGTCACCGAAGTCAAGGTAGTGACCCTCACTTCTTTCTTTATCTTCTTTTAGTTCCTCAGCCACTATTATCGGTTTGATTTACATCAGCGAGTCACCGAATTTGATGGACAAATCAGATCCTCTGTTTTCTTATTTTTGTTCTTCTTTCCCTCTATTGGACTGGCCATGCAGTCGTCGAGCATGGTCGTGCTCAGGTGGCCAAGGACTATATCGTCGAGAAGCTGCCTGCATTAGGGGTGGTCACTGACACCATGGGAGGATCGCCATTATAGGGGGAGAGTTAGGGGGTCGGCCTCTTGTATTCTCCTATTTTCCGTGGCAAAGGAGGGAGAAAACAAGAAAAAGACAAAGAAAGAAAAAGCAAAGAAAAGAAAAGGAAAAAGGAAAAAAAATAAGAGAAGTTTCTCTCTCTTCTCCCTCTCCTCTCTCTTCCTTCTCTTTCTACTTTTCTCCCTATAAAGTTTCTCTCTCTTCTTTTCCTCTCTAGAGATTTTATGGACCAGTAGAAGGTCCAGGTGTCTAGGGATACTTGGATTAACTAGTTAATTTTGGAAGGGATCTTGAACCCATAGCATTAGGTTCATTTACCGTAATTTATAGCATCTCTAATTGTCTATGATTTTTATGTTTAGTCCTAATCATATAGAGGTGTTACTATTTGCATAAGGTATCGAGCAGAATATCTTGCTTCTGAGTTCAAAAATCAAGAAGTTCATTGATTATTGTGTCTAAATCAATCATTAGTGCAGGTAAGGGTTCTTCAACATTATTGGGGGTAAAATAGCTCCCACCAAAGTTCAGTGGAACCTCCAATCTTAGTATGGCTCCATCCGGAGTTGTGGCAGCTATGTCCAAACTTCGAGCTACTCTCTAGTTCCAATCCAATTCAAGAAGGTCGGTCTTCAGACCTTGTCCATCAGACGAACTTCCCAATGACAACCCTTAGCTCTCTCCCCATTCTATAGAATTTGTCAGGAACGTGTTGGATTTTGGCCAGACAAACTTGAATATAGTGAGAGGAGTTGCCATTCGATTGATTCTGCTCTTTGACTCAAGATAGACAGATCATCAATAAAGATAATGAAGTAGACAAAATTACCTCTAGCCGGCACATCAAATGGGCCGCACACATCTATATGTACTAGGGCAAGGAGATCTGTGGCCCTCTCCCCATGTCCTACAAAAGGGAGTTTAGTCATTTTGCCTTGAAGACAGGATTCACAAGTTGGATATGACTCAGAAGTCAACGGACTCAATAGCCTATTTTTCTCCAATTTGTTTATCCTATCTTCTGCTATATGACCTAATCTCAAGTGCCATAGATATCTGTCGTTTGGACTATCCCTAGGTCATTTGGCATTCACGTTTTGCTCGATAGTTAGAACAGGTACATCAATATGTAGCTGATAAAGACCATTAATAAGAAAACCATTTGCAATTTTATTTCTTTCATAAAGAATGTTACAATGGTCCTTAAAGAAGGTGATCACATAACCTTCTTTGTGCTAAGCATGAAACAGAAATCAAATTCCTGCTAGCTGCAGGCACAAAATAACAGTCTTTCAAAACTAAGTCTAAACCAGATGGTAATCGAAGAGGGTATGTTCCCACGGCTACTGCAGCAACTCTTGCTCCATTACCGATGCGTAGGATCATGTCTCCATCCCTCAGCCTCCTGCTATCCTCAAGACCCTGCATGGAAGTGCACAGATGAGCACTAGAACCAGAGTCAAGCACCCAACTGGATGCAGAAGAAACCGTAAGGTTAGACTCAATAACGAGCATACCTCCAGAAGGACCTTCCTTCTTGTTCTTCAGGGTGGCCAGGTAAGTAGGGCAGTTCCGCTTCCAATGGCCGTCGCTGTTGCAATGGAAACACTTTCCTTTGACATCGGCCTTTTTCTTCGGCTCTGCCTTCTTCTTCTTTGATCCTTCCACCTTTTGCTTTTTCACAGACTTCTTTTTCTTTCCATAAGACTTTCTTTTGGAAGAAGTCCGTTCCATAGCAAGAACTGAGCCTTTAGAACCTTTCATAGAAAGCTAAGCGGTAACCAGCATATTCATTAATTCGGCCAAGGAATTTCTGAAGTTTATGCATGTGGTAATTCATGATGAATTGCCCATATGCATCAGTCAAGGATTGCAGAATAATATCGTTCTGCAGGTCCAAGTCCAACTTCACACCGAGCTTCTCAAGCTCTTCCATGTCCTTGATCATTGTCAGACAGTGATCTTGGACTGACTGCCCATCACGCATCTTAGCCTTAAAAAGTCATTTTGTGACTTGATATTTGGCTGCGCGACTCTGTTCACCAAACATCTCCTGCAGGTGAGCCAACATTTGGCGAGCAGTCCCGATATCCTCATGTTGGCGCTGGAGCTCATCAGACATCGAGCCCAACATGTAATATCTGGCCTTATTATCTTCGTCAATCCATTTTTCCAGAGACGCTCTCTGTTCAACAGATGGATGGGCTGGTAAGGTGGGAGGGTCCTGGTCCAAAACATGGGTTAACTTCTCGAAACCCAAAATAATTTTGTAGTTCCTGAGCCAATCTTTATAATTGGGTCCAGTCAGTCTATGTGTGTCCAGGATACGTGCCAATGGGTTGGACGCAGACATTTTTCTGTAGAGAGTCAAAGATTCTAGTTAGATACTGTAATTTTGACTTGACCAATTTATTTAGGGAATTTTATTTTTAAACAAATTAGCTCCCACTATTTTCTCGGATCCCTACACTCCCTCTGTAGAGATGCGAAAATCTCCACGATTAATGATTTCTAGTGGGTGGTGCGGTCTCACCAACTGACTCATCACCTCACCTAACAGTTATTGGTGATGGGTTAGCCAATGAGTGAACAACTCTTGTTCAATGATTCTCTAATCATGGTGCACCCAAACTTGGTCTCTAATTCATGAATCTCACCGTATCCAAAATATTGATCCACTCCTTAGTTAAGTCAGACCCACCATTTGCATAGACTGGGTTCCTAATTGAGTCTCTCACCGTATCCGAATATTGAGCCCAACTCATCCTCCAGCCCATAGCATCCAATGCCTAATAGACATGGTTGCATCTTCCCGGTGCAACTGAGCCACTGTATCCAGCCGAGAACAATCAACCCGGGAAGGGCCCGCACATCTACAATGGTGGAAGACCTCAGACTTAATCTTTTCTTAGGGAGAATTGATTCAGGTCTCATTAAACTAGACTTGGCTTAGTCATAACAATTATGACTAACCTAGTGGCATGGGTTAGCTCGGATTATTGACCACCTCAGATCAGAACTGTGTCAACAGATATGGCCAGGTAAGTGAGACCGGTGGAAGGAATATGCCATTAACTCGTACAAGAATGCATTCAGGTCGAGTAGCTTCCAATTAAAAACCAGTCGGTCGTCTATGCCAAACTTACCTTAGACACCAAATTGTTGAGCCAGAACCAATTGGGTTAGCCTACAATCCAGACTCTAACCTCTGAGCCTAATTAGGTCTTGCTTGATCGTGACTCGATCTTGACCCAGACTTAATCCTATTAGGCTGGTCAATTTAAGCATTGTTGATCCCATCTAACCAACTCTTGATTCGGTTTGATCAACCGCTTAGACCTAATTGAGCTACCCAAGCCCGAACCCAGTATTATGAATATGTCTTAGATCTGAAATTCTCAATTTTAGACCTAATTAATATTCCATAAACTTAATTCTTAATTAAGTAGGGTTCATAAACAAAATATGCACAATAAATCCTAGGGTTTCAGGATCTAGGGTTTTGCAGAAAGTAAGTTTTGGGTTTCTGATTAAGGACGAACACGCAGCACCCCTACACATCATAAGAACACCCCATCGAATGGGAAGAGAGGGCCTTTAAACCCTTCTTCGTTCTTATGACCGGACGGCCAAGAGGAACGCCTTAATCAGGAACATTCAATACTACAAAACAATATCAGATCTATATCATATATATCTCATATATAAAGTAGATCTAATCATGGCATATTTTGCATACATCTCATGTATCATAATCATGCATGTTTTCAGATCTAAATTATCTCATAATAATCTAAAAAATTAGATTTAAATTGATCTAATCAAAATAAATTCTAATCTAGATAATTATGTAGAACTATTCTACAACTAGTCTAGACATGCATCAATCATATCTCATATGATATTCAAAAATTAAATAATTTTTATTTGCTATTTTTTAGATGTTATTATAACACTTATAATATCAAAAAATAGTAAATAAAAAGATCTAAAATATGATTTAATCAGATTAAATCAAAAACATGCAAGACTATTCTATAGAACTATTCTATTCTAGAACTAGTCATGCATATCTTCTAATCTTAGATCCAAATTATTTAATTTTAATTTTTTTTCTGATTTTCAGATCTGATCACATCTCATGTGACATCTAAAATTAATTATTTTCTAATTAAAATAAATTTAAAATCAGATCTAAACAATTTTAGAACCATGGCTCTGATACCAGTTGAAGGGAAATCCTGATTTTCCGGTCCAGGTTCGTTCAGATCTGATCAGATCAAGAGATATATTTCAAAAAATTTTTTTTTTTGATCCCAATCAGATCTTGATATATTTTAGATCTGATTCTTATTATTTTAATAAAATAAAATTAAAGATAAATTAAATCAAATTTAATTTACCTGATTTGGGTAATCCTATTACCCTGTTGATGATCCTGTTTGCAGCGGAAGGTTCTGGATCTTAGCCACGCAAGCGCCTGGCCTCTACCGGTATCCACTCAGGTTGGATCTGGAGATCCTCTTCTTCTCTATCACGCCTCCAAAAATTAGATCTGGATCTGATCTGGAGGATCTTCAAAACTTCTTTTGAAGATCAGCAGTCGTCCTTTGCAGCAGCGCAGCCTTCTTAGCTTTTGATCGCCTTTCTTTGATCTGAATCGCACCAACCAAGGTCCAAAACTCCTTTTGGACGTGGAGAGCAAGGGAGAAGGTGGTTTGGCATGGAGGAAGGAGGGGAGAGGCAGCCTTGGGGTGGGGAAACTATGATCTCAATCATATATGTTTTCTGAGTTGGGATACAGGGTCTTATTTATAGACTAAGCTGTGATCCAACTCCTCTTCTTCCCAACCAATCACAACCCTTTTGTGAAATCAGATCTAAATCTGATTGGTGGGAATAGAGTCCCCTGGATTCCTCCTTAGAGGGTGCCTAAGACCAGTCAAAGTTGGTTCTTAGAAGAACTCTAATTGGAATCCAAAAAGGAGATGGAGTCCTTGTCCAACAAGGACTCCTAGGCGCCTCCAACTTGGGCACACGCCTAGGGTGGCGTGCGCCCTTCTCCTTGCCAGGTTCTGGCAGGGGGACAGGCCCCCACCAGCTCTCCAATAGGTGCATGACATGTGGTCAAAAGTCAAAGTGTCAATGGTCAATGTTTGACCAGTCAAAGGTAGACTTTTGACCAAAGTCAAAGAACAAGAAATGGCAGGTGACCAAAAATGGCAGGTAATGTCTTACAAAATAAGACAACCTTTTCTGACTTGGACAACCTCCAGTCAGACCATATGAAGGCCTCTGATTGAGCACAAACTCCTTTGGCTCAGACAGGACAACTTATTTATGATAGCAAAAGAAGAACGTTAGGTTCAATCGAGTGCTAGCACGATTTTCCTTGAACCTAATTGAATCTCATTCAGATCAATTGAACTAGATCAGTTCAATTGATGATCACCAGATTCAAACCCTTGTTTGTGTGACCCAGTTAGGTTCAGTTCTGTATGGTAATGGGATATGTCATGATCTCTATCATCGACATCATCGAAACTCCTTTCGATGGATCAGAACTCTTCTGATTCGAACAGCTAGAATGATCGATCATCTAAATCATTCTAATTGCTCCCAAAATCCACCAGTGACACCTAGCAGTATATGGTGGCAACCCATCAGAGCTGAATGCGAACCTCTTGGTGCAGCTACCTGTGTGATTCAGTTCTTCTATCTTGAGCCCCGATCAGATTAGGGTTAAGGTGAACTCGTCAAACCCTAGTCTCTGTCATATGATGTAATCATTCGATTCGAGTCCAATGTGAAAATCTAAATAGAAACTCTTTCTATTATTTCACTCTGCCATGGCCATGGGCTTCTGGACTTGATTCTCATGATTATCATAGGGCTGCTCCTCTACCACCGAGGTAGATAGATTCCATCTTGATGCCATCCAGTTCCTACAATGAACATGTCATAGCCAACATACACCTCAGGGATTCCATATGGCTAGGAGATCGAGTAATGGTGTAGTCAAACTATAACACCCTCAAGGTGAACTGCCGATGCACCTCAGGTCAAAGAACCAGACACACTACTGCAGCATCGAGTCAGTCATTGACGAGAAGGTAGACTCCCTAATGACTACTCGAGGTGGTCACGCTCAGTGCCCTCGTTCTCTAACGAGTACCTGTACTCTCGCTTCGATGTCTCCACACCGTAGACTTAAGACTCATCTACTAAAGAGAAGCGATTATACACTAACCTTCCGAATCAATCACCATCCTCGTGATGATCCTATGGTCGGGAGCAATTTATGAGTTAACAATGATTATTCATGTCTTAAATTTTTAACTCTTGAAAATATGAATTATCATTATCATTAACTCAAAGGATGTATCACAGATACTAAATACACATATGTGATAGAAAATAACCCATTTACTGCTTTTAGTCAAAATTATAATTTTGCCCCTGAAGTGTATTACAAGTGTCTGCCAATTCTGGCTTCTAGGGCTCATATATCTAACAGGAGCAAGGGTTGCTGCTATGGTAGTGGGAACCTATCCTCTTTAACTATTGTTTGGCTTAGATTTAGTACTTAGGGATTATTATTATGTGCTTGTTGCAAGCAGAAATTTAATTTCTATTTCATGTTTAGCACAAGAAGGCTATGTAATTAGTTTTCTTAAAGATCATTGTAATATTCTTTATAAAAAAAATAAAATTATAAGTGATTTTCTTATTAACGATCTCTACCAGTTATATATTGATATATCTATCTTTAATATCGAGCAAAATGTGAATGCCATAAGATCAAAATGACCCAGGGATAGTCTAAATGATAGGTATCTATGGCACCTAAGGCTAGGTCATATAGCAGAAGATAGGATTAACAAATTAGAGAAAACTAGGCTATTGAGTCCGTTGACTTTCAAGTCATCTCTAATTTATGAATCATGTCTTCATGGCAAAATGATTAAGCTCCCTTTTGTAGGACATGGAAAAAGGGCTACGGAACTACTTGCCCTAGTACATACTGATGTGTGCGGCTCATTTGATGTGCCGACTAAAGGCAACTTTAACTACTTCATAATCTTTATTGATGATTTATCTTGATATGGGTATGTGTATCTTATAAGACATAAGTCTAAAGCTTTTGAAAAGTTTAAGAAATTCAAACATGAAATTGAAAAGCAAACTGAAAAATTCATTAAGGTTCTTCGATTAGATTGAGAAGGTGAATACCTTAGTCGAGAATTCCTGGACTATCTCAAGAAAAATAGTATAGTCTCTCAATGGACTCCATCTGAAATACCTCAACTCAATGGAGTTTTAGAATGGAGAAATCGACCCCTATTAGATATGGTCCGATCTATGATGAGCTTCACAGACCTTGCTAATTTTCTTTAGGGACATAGTTTGTTAACTGCTATATATTTACTGAATAAGGTTCCTTCTAATATCATTCCTACCATACCGTATGAGATATGGCATGGTAAGAAATCAAGTTGAGTCATCTCAAAATTTGGGGTTGTCCAGCTCATGTCAAAAGACAACAAGCGGACAAGTTAGATTATAGATCCTTTAGAGCTCGATTTATAGGATATCCTAAAGAATCATTAGGATATTATTTCTACATTTCAAAAGACTACAATGTGATTGTGAGTTGGCATGCCATCTTTCTTGAAAAATAGTTTATTCAAGATGGTGGCATTGGAAAGTAGATCAAGCTCGAGAAAAAAATCTCACAAGAGCAACGAGCTAAGGACCCTATGAAACCAAATCAGGTTGAGCCAATACAATCACTACCTCCTCCACCTTGTAGATCGAAAAGAATTTTTCGTCCCCCTAAGAGGTACTTAGATACTATTTCAGAGAAAGTAGAGAAAATATTCTTCATAGGTAATGGGGTTCATGGTGATAATCCTAAAACTTATGATGAGGCAATATCAGATATCGACTCCGAGAAATGGTTAGAGATAATGAAGTCAGAAATTGATTTGATGCAGTCAAACTAAGTCTAGACCTTGGTAGATCCACTAGAAGGTATAATACCTATTAGATGTAAATGGATCTACAAGAGAAAGATTGATGCAGATGGGAATGTGGAGACATTTAAAGCTAGATTAGTGGCAAAAGGATATAGTCAATGCAAAAAAATTGACTATCAGGATACCTTCTCGTCAGTAGCCATGCTAAAATCCATCCGCACATTGCTTGTTGTTACAACCTATTTCGATTATAAAATATGAAAAATGGACGTAAAAATGGCATTCTTAAATAAATACCTTGAAGAAGATATCTATATGGAATAGCCACTATGTTTCACATTAAGTGATGTTGATCATAAAGTATGCAAGCTGCAAAGATCCATATATGGACTTAAGCAAGCATCTCAGAGCTGGAATACTCATTTTAATGATGTGATCAAATTGTTTGATTTCATCAAGAACGAGAAGAAACCATGTATTTTCAAAAAGGTTAGTGGGAGCACTATTGTCTTCCTCGTACTGTACATGGATGATATTCTTCTTATTAGGAATGATATTTCTATGTTGACCATAGTTAAAATATGGTTATCTAAAGAATTCTCCATGAAAGACCTAGGAGAAGCATCCTTTATTCTAGAAATCAAGGTCTATAAAGATAGACCAAATAGGATGCTAGGTCTTTCGCAGAAGATGTACATAGAGAAAGTGCTAAAGAGGTTTAGCATGAAAAATTTTAAGAGGGGATTGGTACCCTTCAGACATGGCATTCATCTCTCCAAGAAAATATGTTCCAACACACCTGAGGAAATTGAACGCATGAGCAAGATCCCTTATGCTTCAGTAATAGGAAGCCTCATGTATGCCATGTTATGTATACAACCTGATATAGCCCATGCTGTGAGTGTCACGAGCAGATATCGGTCGAATCTAGATGAAGAATACTGGACTTCTATGAAATGTATCCTTAAGTACTTGAGAAGAATTAAGGATATGATGTTGGTTTTTGATAATGAAGAACTCCAAGTTCAGAGGTATATAGACTTGGATTTTATGTCCGATATAGATGATCGAATATCGACATCTGGGAGTCTGTTTGTGTGTAATGATGGTGCTATCAGTTGGAAGAGCTCCAAGCAAATAGTGATAGCAGATTCCACCATGGAAGTAGAGTACATCATGCGTCAGAATCTGTGAAGGAGGCATTCTGGTATATGAAGTTTGTCGTAGAGATTGGAGTGATGCCATCGGATGCCATTCCTCTGTACTATGATAATAATAGCACCATAGCCCTTGCTAAGGAGCCAAGGTCTCATCAGAAATCCAAGCACATTAAGCGGCGATACCACCTCATCCATGATTACCTTAAGAAAGGTTACGTCGAGGTCAAGAAAGTCGACTCTGCAGATAATGCGACAGACCGACTTATAAAGCCATTGGGCTAGTAGAAGATCGAAGCCCATCTTGAGAAGATGGGACTTAGATTTGTAGCCAATTGGCTTTAGGTCAAGTGTGAGTTTGTTAGATATGTGTGCCTTAGAAGCCAGATTGGCTGACACTTGTAATACACTTCTAAGGATAAAATTATAATTTTAACTATAAATAATAAAATAGATTATTTTCTATCATAGTGTATATTTGAAAGTGTCTGTGATACATCTCTTAAGTTAATGATAATGATAGTTCATATTTTCAAGAGTTGAAAATTTAAGACATGAATTTTCATTATTAACTCATAAAATGTTTCTGATCGTAGGATTATCATGAGGATGGTGATGGATCCGGAAGGTTGGTGTACGATCGCTTCTTTTGGATAGATGAGTCTTGAGTCTATGGCATAGAGACATCAGAGCGAGAGTATAGATACTTATTAGAGAAGGAGGGCACTGAGCGTGACCACCTCGAGCAGTCATGAGGAAGTCTACCTTCTCGTCGATGACTGGCTCGAAGCTATAATAGTGTGTCTAGTTCTTTGATTTGAGGTGCATTGGCAGTTCACCTTGAGGGTGTTATAGTTTGACTACACCATAACTCGATCTCCTAGTCATTCAGAATTCTAAGGTATAGTTGGCTATAGCATGTTCATTGTAGGAATTGAATTGCACCAATAAGGGATCTATCTACCTCGATAGATGAGGAGCAACCCTATGATGATCATGAGAATCAAGTCCATAAGCTCATGGCCATGGTAGAGTGAAATAATAGAAAGAGTTTCTATTAGTTTTTTCATATTGGATTTGAATCGAATGATTAATTCATATGATGAAAATTAGGGTTTGACGAGATTACCTTAACCCTAATCCAGCCGGAGCTCAAGATAGAGGAACTTAATCACATAGGTAACTGTACTAAGAGGTTTGCTTCAGTTCTGATGGATTGCCACCATATGCTGCTAGGTGTCACTGATGGATTTTGGAAGCAATTAGAATGATTTGGATGATTGATCATACTAGTTGTCTGAATCAGATAAGTTCTGATCCATCGAAAGGTGTTTCGATAATGTCGATGATAGAGATCATGATATATCCCATTATCATATGAAACTAAACCTAACTGGATCACACAAATAAGGGTTTGGATTTGAATATCATCAATTGGATTAATCTAGTTCAATTAATTTTAATAAGATTCAATTAGGTTCAAGAAAATCGTGCTAGCACACGATTGAGCCTAATATTCTCCTTTAACAATCATTAAAGCTTGTCTCGACTGAGCTAAATATGTTTGAGCTCACTCAAAAATGTTTATATGGTCTGACTGAAGCTTGTCTAGGTCAGAAAAGGATTGTCTTAATTTATGAGATAAATTTGAGACAACACCTACCATTTTTCATCACCTGCTAAATCTTGTCTTCGAACATTAGTCAAATGTTGACCCTGAGCACTTAGACATCTGTCCATATGTCATGCACCCATAGGAGAGTACCTGAGGACTTATCCCTCTACTAAAAAGTAGATAGAAAGAGGGCACACGCCTAGGAAGGCATGCATCCCATGAGGATAAAAGATGGAGTCCCATACAGATGGGACTCCAGGTTGCTTCAGGAGATTAAACTATGTGGCACCAAGAAGTCTTATTTGACCAGTCTTGGCACCACCTAAGGAGAGTTTTAAGGGTCTCTCATCTGATTAGATCAGATGATGTCATCCCACCAATCAGATTTAGATCTGATTGTATAAAGGGCCGTGATTGGCCAGTATGATGTGGCACTACATGGCGCAGCAGGGTCTATATAAATCCTATCTGCGCGTAGAATTCTTCTACCTTTAGCCCACGCCACATAGCCCCTTTCCCTCCTTCTCCATGCCACCCTCTGGTCCTCTCTCTTCTTTCCACACCCAAGGGCTTTTGGGCATGAACAAGGTACGATCTAAGCAAGTAAAAGACGTCAGAAAAGGAAGAAGGCAGCACTGCTGCAAAAGACAACTACTATTCTTCAAAAATTATTTTGAGGACATTCAAGATTAGATCTAGATATGATTTTTGGAGGATTGATTGAGAAGGAGAAGATCTTCAAATCTTGCTTGAGTGGATATCGGTGGAGGCCAGACACTTGCGTGGCTACATCTAGAATCTCAAGCAAACATCGGGATCATCATAGGATAATTAGATTATCCAAAATAAAGATATAATTAAATTAGATTTTATTTTTATTTTTATTTTTATTATTAGATCAATAAGATTAGATCTGAGGAGTCTTAGATCTGATTAGGATTTTAGAAATTTTTTTTTTAAAATATTTATCCTGATCTAATCAGATCTGAACGAACCTGATCTAGAAAATAGGTTTTTTCCTTCAATGAAGATCTTTGGTTATTTAAGATAAGAGAAAACTGGGAGAGGTCATCTCAATGGCCTTTTTGTACCTTAAAAATTTCATTAGAAATAAGAGAAGGACCTCATCCTAATAAAGAAAAAAGTCATCCATGTCAGAAATAGGAAGACGACCTCATCCTAACATGGATGAAGATCTTTAGTTATTTAAGATAGGAGAAAATGGAAAGAGATCCTCTCAATGATCCTTCTATACTTTAGTAACCACATTAGAAATAGGAAGAGGACCTGTCCTGATGTGGGTAAAGATCCTCATGAGGGATTGAAGACTTCCAACTCTTAAGCAAAAGGAACAATAGATAGACCTCATCCTGACAAAGACTTCTACAAAGGATGCAATCCTTATCTACAAACAAGGGGGACAAATTTATAAAATGGCAGACCAAGGTCTTCTTTGCAAAATGACACTATAATTAAAAACAACATAGGAGTAAGGAATTATACGAGTATACGATTGAGGTAGGACAGCGAAGGAGCAAAAGGAGTATCACTTCATTAAAATAGAGTTCATTACAAGTGGAGGTCTGTAAGATTGATTACAAAAAAGAGAGGGAAGAGAAAAGAAAAGAAAGAAATCTCTAGAGGTCTAGATATTATAAGATGAAGTCCTACTCATAGTTGGATTTTGGACTGCCTGCTTCAGCCATTACAAGAGAGTGTTTTAAATCTTCAACTTTGTCTTCAAGGTCCCGCCTCGCTGCCAAGCTCTTGCCAAGTAATTTGTTAGATCTTCGGAGATCATCTTCCACTTCTCTTAGCCTCTTCCTCAAGACTGTGGATTCGACTTTGGTGTCCCTCACCACGCTCTCGTTAAAAGCTATTTGGATATTAAGTTAAAGAAGTTCGGCTTTGTTCTTCTCATAAGACTCGAAAAGATCTCCAAGGGACCTCTTTAAAGAGGCGACTTCCTCTGGATCTCTGCTCGGGCTAGCTTGGACCTTACCAGCTAATTATTTTTGAAGTTAGATCACTTTTGCATTCGCCATTTTGAGCTTCTTTCTATAATCATCGATCTACTCATACCAACTGATCTGGTAGGAACTATATGCCCTTTCAGCGTCATGCAGCTACTTTTGATGGTTGGAAAACTTCTTCGACCAGTCCTAGCTAAATTCCACTTGACTCTAAACCTAAACCAAACCTCTCTATAGTTGATTGATTTTTTTTTTTTGCTTTGTGAAGCTTGGCCTTGAGAGAACAAATTCTGACAGTTGAGGTCTAGGCTTTCTCATTGGCAAGTTTATTTGCCTGCTCAAGCTCCTCAGATAGATGGTACTTCTTGATGGTATATTTCTTAAAAAACTATTTAGATAATTAGTGCAGATGATTAATTTCAATGGTAGGTTTAGTACAATTCTTCTTGGATTTCCTGAGCTCATCTTTAGTCTTCTTCAATTTCTTGCTAAGTTGACGAACTTCTCTCCTCAAATTTTTGATTTGAGCCTTTAAGGGGATATCCTAAGGCAGAAGTTTAGCTTCAACTAGAGACTGCATTTAATGCATAAAAGCACCATGATACAGAGGTATAGCGAAGGAAATGATTTTACTTTCATTAATCAAAATATTTTGAGTATAGAAAAAAAAAGAAGAAAAAAGAAAAAGTAAAACTATTAAAATCCTCCAACCTCTAGAGGAGGAGTAGTGGATGAGCTCGGCACAACTTCGACGGTCTCGAGTTCTTGAGCAGGCTCAGAAGTTGCAACAAGAGGCTCGATAGATGAAAGATTGATAGCAGCAGTAGAAGGTCTAGCCTCATCATCAGAAGACTCCCCTATCATAAAACTAAGATCGAACTCAGGAAACTTTTCTGCCATGTTTCTTTGGTAGAGTTCGAATCCTTTGATGAAGGCTACCTTAGCAAAATCGATCTTTATATCTTTCATCTCTTTGGAGGCCTTGAAGTCCGAGATAGCTTGATCTTTGGCCTCTAAGATCTGCCTCTCCTTCTTGACAACTTTGGCCTCTGCCTTCCTCCTCCTCTCCACCTCTAAGGCCAACTCCTCCTTCGCCTCAGTCGAAGCTTGTTCAGAACTATGGACTACCTCTTGAAGGTGTTCGACCTCAGTAGACTTCTCCTTTAGAAGGCAGTCGATCTTGGCCTTGTGTTCTTCAAGAATCTTCAGCACCTTAGCCTTCTGAAGATTGATCATCTTGATGTTGGCAATTAACTAGAGACCCATCTATAGAAAATAAAGTTAGTCATGCTAATGGAAGAATACATGACAGACATGTCAAAAAAGAGAGGACATGATAGTTACCTCAAGGAAGGTCCCAAGGGTATCCCATGTTCGTTGCTCGAAGTCGACATGGATGATTCTATCCACGACTTTCGGCAGAAGGTGCTAGAACTTGGACATTAGCGGGAGGGCTTGAAGCCGTTGGAGGTGCCAAAAGCTTAAGAGCGGTAGCTATTTCGATGGATGCGGTCAAGCTTGGAGCATTGATCTTTGCCTTCTTGGAGGTCTCTCTTGGCACACTGCCCTTATTTTTGTGAGCTCAGAGTTCTTTGGATAGTTGCTTCAATTCTTCTGGGTTTGTTTCTACAATAATAGAAAACTAAAGTTAGAAGAAAATCGAAAGGAACAATTAATAAGATTCAGATGTATACTTGCTGGGTTAAAGGGGATGAGATCGAGGTTAAATAAGGTCAGATCTTCTAGTAGTTTGGATAGTAGAGGAGCTCGATAGTTTCTTAGTTCATTGGCCAAGTCCAAATCTTCTCTTTCTAACCTGGGAGCTCGATGGATTGAGTCTCTCAAATGTCTCCAAGGAGGAAGTCCTAATTCTAAGAATGGACAGAAAACAAAGAAATTTTTTTTTCTAGTTATGAATGGAAGGAGCATCCTTGAGCAACCCCTTCTTATCAAATTGGAGGGACAGATACCACAAATCTTTGATAGTTGGATGATGCTTAAAGATAAAGTAGTTGCAGAAAAAAAATGGTAGGATCAACCTCGACCGAAATGTAGAGGAAAAGGAACCCTATGATGAATCTAAATGAGTTCAGAACCATAGAGATAAAGAAAATATTCAGAAATCAAAAGAGAGCTACGATAAAGGAAGGAATTGAAAGTTAGAATCTGGCATGAAGAGCTTCAGTGTACAAATAGAAGCAGCCTAATGGAGGGGCGTAAGCTCGGCCACTTGGTTCAGAAAGCTCTAATTCGTGCTCTGGAGGTACCCCATACTAGATCCTTATCAAGAAAAGGTCTTCAAAGTGCAAAGAACAAGAAATAATTTTAGGGATAAAAATTGGATGAGGTACTTCTACGAGTTCGATAATTTTCCTAAGGCTAGGATTTGGCGAGCTTGGATGGATCGGACTCCTAGAACCAGTGGACCAAGATACTTTGGAAGATATCTGGATCAAACTAAACTTAAAAAACCCTCCAAAAAATTAGAAGAAAAGGGCTAAAAATTTTTTGAAAAAATTCAAGAAGAATGGTAACTCCTAGAACTAGTGGACCAAGACACTTTAGAAGACATTTGGATCAAACTAAACTTAAAAAACCCCCCAAAAAATTAGAAGAAAAGGGCTAAGAATTTTTTAAAAAAATTCAAGAAGAATGGTAAACTCCTTTGAAGAAATTGAAAGGACAAAAAATAGAAGAAATGCAAAGAAATGCAAGAAAAGAGTCAAGAGACTAACCTAAGTTGGTCGAAAATTTTGAAAAGACAGTCAAAAAGGTGGAAGATGGACAGAAGAAACGTTGATGATCGGAGAAGCTGCAAAAGAGGATGAATAGGATATATGAGTTGGAAGGAGGTGAAGGATGAAGAAGAAGCAGGGAAGAAGAAAACCAAGTGAAAGTGGAAAGTCGGGGGACGTAATGGTGTTTAAATAGTCAAGAAAGATTAGAGGCAGTTATGACTAGAGACTCTCCACCCAATCCTCACCTATTGTGTGTCCTATTCATCATGCCTGCAGACGACGACTGACAAGGCATTTATGATGTCGTACCTGGAGCTCCGTGTTGGAGGAAATTTTGAAAATTGAAATCTTTTTGGGCCATTCAATATTAAAGAAACTTTGGTGCCACTCGAAAAAGGCCAAAACCATTATGTCTCCTAAGAGTAGGAAGCCAACAAAGAACCTTGGTAGTCATAGTATTTGTACTTCCTTCATTCAAACTTCAAACTTAAAAATAGGAAGACAAGTGTTGGGGGTAAAGTAGCTCCCGTCAAAGTCTAGTGGAATGTCCGATCTTAGTATGGCTTCGTCCAAAGTCGTGGCAGCTATGTCCGAACTTCGAGCTACTCTCCAGTTCCAACCCAATTAAAGAAGGTCGGCCTTTAGACCTATTCCGCCAGACAAACTTCTCAACGATAACCCTTAGCTCTCTCTCCATTCTGCAAAATTCATCAGGAATGTGCTGGATTTTGGCCGGATGAACATGAACAATAAGAGGAGTTGCCATTTGATTGATTCTATCCTTTGGCTCAAGATAGACAATAGAATTCCAAGTATTAAATCCTAGCATCGTCCGACCTTATTTATGGCAGACCTAAGGGTGGCTGAATTCCCTCGTGATAGATAGCATATCTCATCAATTTTACACCAATGACCCTAGCCAGCTGAATTTCTTTCTAGTTGAGCTCCTTTCTAGTCGAGCTCCATTCAGATGAATTCTTCTCTAGTCGAATCTTTCACTCTACTTTATGAACAACAGCCGACCTTGAAAGCAGCTGAATTCTATCCTATGCTACCAGCTTAGGTTCAAACCTATGGGGTCATATGCATTAGAGATTTTCTACTTGATTAGAAGGTTAATCAATGATTAAGAATCGTTGTATGATCGAATCATCAATATAATTGATGATCAATCAAGTATAAGTATTGCAGGAGGATCAATTAGTAATTGAATTGCTAATTAGCTCAATTTGATTGAGAAACTAGGCTAAGATCGAATCTAATTGAATTACATTCAATTAGAATTAGTTTGAACTTGATTAGGTCAAGTATAATTAATTTATGAGATAAGCTAAATACATGGGAGATTGAATCCCTATTTGGTTAGGACTTGAGTACACCTAATTTCTATTTAAGTTAGGATTTAAATCAAATTAAATATGATTTAATCTAATTTAATTAAGCTCTTAGTTGCACTAAGATTAGCTTTAATTAGATTACATTAATCCTAGTTCAATAGATTTTTAAAATAGATTTGATCTAGTCAAATTGGAGAAGTCCTAGTTGGACTAGGACTCTCCCTTATTCCTTGCACCTAGCATTCCCATGCCCCACGCTGTATTTCCTCATCATTGGCATGAGATTTCTCATGCCAATAAAAAGTCCCACACCCCTTCCCTTGGTGATTTTAGAAATAGGTTTGAATTGTTCAAACTTGGAAAGAGGTTTGACCTAGGACTCTATTAGATAGAGTCTCAAGATTCCAAAACACCTCATCTCTTTTTTGAAATATTTTCCCCACACCTACCTATTTTTGACGCCCTCTTTTTTTGAATTATTGTGCACCTCCTAACCTTCCTTGCATGGAGGATATGTTGCCTTAAGGACTTGGAGGCATCCAAGAGTCCTTATTAGACAAGGTTTTGACCTAGTCTACCATTAAAAGGGACGGCACCACTTTTTAAGGAGATTATGGGCATGAGAAACTTGAATAATTCCACAAAAAAGTAGAGAGAAGAGAGAGAGAGAGGGTGTGGGTGGTTGGGCACTCCAATATTATGGGCGTGAGAGCTTCATTAGGACATTCTTTGATTATGTCTTTTAGAGAGAAGAAGAAGAGAAGAAGATCTTCTCTTAGGTCCTTTTTGAGAGCCTTTTCTTGTCTATGTTTGAGAGATTTTTTCATGAAAAAAATTAAAGAGAAAGAGAAAAAGGGCATGAGAAAATACTTAATGAGAGAGTCTCCTCTTGTTAAGACATGGAGATTTATTTAGGACATCAATAGTTAATATCTTGGAAGAGAAAATGGGTCTTCTCTTAGGATTTTCTCTTTAAGCATTTTCTTTTGTTTTTAAGAAATCCAAGAGTTGGTCTTCTCCCTCAATCCTCTATCTATTCTTCTTGTTTTGGAGGGTCCAAGAGATTCAAAGGATATTTTTTAGGTCGACTATCAGGAGGGATCTGCAAAAAGCTAGTATTTCGAGCAGATCTTCATTCAATGAACCTTCGATCAGCATGGCAACCTTGTGTGGACAACCTGTAGAGGCCAAACACGCTGTGTGGCTCCGACCAATAAGTACAACCATAGATATCAACTAAGACATTCTCGACCAATGCAAAGATAAAGGGATCTGATCTCTTTTAGACATAAATGTGATCTAGGATCTCTTTTAGACATAAATATGATTTAGGATTTTCTAGATATGATATAGGGTATTGATATGATCAATACCAATCTATTTTATTTTTTAGATTTATTTATGCATCTTGACATGTTATAGATCCAAGATGTAGGGTTTAGTGATTAGATCACATGTATATAATAGGTTAATTAGATTAATCTATATCTTCCATTGTGTTTAAATTAGAAAAAGTTTTGAAAGACATGCATGAAATCCTGCATAATTTTTCAACAGAATGTTGGTATCTTGATCTGAAGAAGTATTATATGATAAGGAACATGCAGGGTTTCATGCATAGATTTCAAAACTTTTTCGAAATATAGAGCAATGGAAGATATATTAAACTATTTAATCTACAATATGCATGTAATAAAATTACAAAACCATACATCAAGGATCTATAATATGTTATGATACAAATATAAATATAAAATTAAATTAATCATGAGTGGTATTGATCATATCAATACCTAGATCTAGAATAATTTTAGATCTAACCCTATACCACATCTAGGTCACCAGGAGATCAGCTCTCTTATCTTTGTACGGATTGAGAACTCCACGGTTGAGTCCATTGTTGTCTTTGGGGTCGCACATGCATCCGGCCTCTATAGGTGATCCACACGAACCTGCAACATAGATCGAAGATTCGTTGAATGAAGATCCGCTCAAGGTGCTAGCTTCTAGCGGATCCCTCCTGATGGTTAATCAAATACATATTCTTTAGATCTCTTGGACAATCCAAGAAATGAAGAACATGAGAAGGAATGAGGGAGGAATCCAACCCTTAGATCTCCCATAAAATAGAAATAAAAAAAATATATGAAAAAAAAACCTAGGAGAAGACAAATCTTCTCCTTCAGGATGTCAACGGTTGATGTCCTAAAAATATATATTATGCTAGGTTCAGAGGAGATCTTCTCCTCTAGATTTTTTTCTAATTTTTCAGATATCACACCCTTAGATTTTTCTCATAAAAATCTCATAAATAAAATTGAGAAGAAGGGCTCTCAAGGAAATCCTAAGAGAAGACCTTCTTCTCTTCTTCTTCTCGCATCAGGACATGATCAGATCATGTCCAAAAAGAGTCTCTATACCCAAAAATCTTTGAGCACATATCCCATGCCCTTATCCTCTCTCTCTTAGGTTTTTATCACATCAAAACATACAAAGAAAATAGGAAGGAAAGATTAAAATCAAAACAATAAGAGAAGACCATCTTCTCTTACCTTTGTGCCTTTCTAGACATTAACGTTTGATGTCCAGATGAAGACCCTTTCTCCAAGGAACATGGTGCTTCAAACCTCAATGCCCCTCCTCTCTCTCTCTCAGATTTTTATCATATAAAAATCTCAAATAAACTAGGAAGAGAGAAACATAAAAGAAAAATATAAGAGAAGACAATCTTCCCTTACCTTGTCTCTTCAAGACATCAATATTTGATGTCCTAATTGAGAGCTCTTCTCTAAGAATCTTGACACCACAAATCCTCCACGCCTTATCCTCCTTATTCTTTAATTTTTCATGATTTTTTTAGGATTTTTCACATCCTAAAACCATCTCATAAGAGGCATCCACCTTTTATTGCAAGACTAGGTTAAAACCTCATCAAAAGAGGATTTCTATGGGGCGTCCAACTCTTGGACGACCTCCCTTGATTTTTGGCATGTGAAATAGAAAATCAACACCCTAAAGAAAGGGAGAAAGGGTGGAAATCATATTGGAGGCATGGGGAAAGTGGGCTTACAAGAGGAGGGAAGAGTTTAGGTCAAAGAGGGCTCTTCCAAGAAGGAAACTAATCTTAACAACTTCCTACTTTTGACCAAGTCAAAATTTATTCCAAATAATTTGATATGGAGCATGGAAAACCTTTTATTATGCATGGAAAATATAGAAAAAATCTAGAATTAAAATATAACATGGGCTTTCTTAGGCGCAAGTGAAAGAGAGAGAGTCCCAGTCCAATTGGGACTCCTCTTATTTGGCTAGGTCAAAATTATTTTAAATCTAATTTAAATTCTACTTAAATTAGATTAAATATAATTCAATTAAGGATAATCCTAGTCTAACTAAGAGCATAATTAAATTAAATTAAATTAAGATTTAAATCTGATTTTAATCCTAAGTCAATCAGGTGCATCCAAGTCCTAGTCAAACAAGAAATTATTCTTTTCTTGCAATTTACTTATCCAATAAACCAATTAGACTTAATCTAATTAAATCCAAACTAAGTCTAATTGAATCTAATTTAATTAGACTTGATCTCAATCTGATTGCTCAATCAAATTGAGTCAATTAGCAATCTAATTACTAATCAATCCTCCTGCAATACTTGCATTTGGTCAAACATGAATTGCATTAAATATTTAACCTCGAAATGATTCTCAATCATCGATTAACCATTCGATCAGGTTACAAGCTCTAATGTGTGTGACCCCATAGGTTTGAACTTAAGCCAGTAGCATAGGAACTAATTTCTATACCAATCAAAATTACCATCTAGCAATGGTTTCCGATGTCCGGATAGGTCGAATGTATGTAAAGCAATATTCTTAGAACCTTGGCCCATGGTTACCGTATAATTCATCCCTTTGACTAATAATACTCATGATGACTTTGAGTACACTGTCAGCACTCATACAAGTCATCGCTATTGTGTCTCAAAATTTTGCAAATCCTGTAACACCTCATGAGGATTACCCAAGCCTAGGTTTTTCTAAATTAAAACACAGTGGATCATTCTCTTTCTGAAGTTAATCAGGAGTGATCAATCCCATCTTCACTCACACACCTACTCTATAAGTACTTAACTGTACCTAAAAATCTTTCATCATCTGTATTAAAAATACAGACAGTTCAGCACCAAAGTATAGTGAGTTACTCGCAAGTCACCATGGCAATCTCAGATTGAAGGGATACTTATACCCATTGGCCTTAGCTAGCTACTTTTGATAGTAGAGTGCTACATTGATCACATTTAGTGCAGATGTACTTCTATATCTCATTTGTATGTCATACCAGTGTCTCTACATTACTTGATTATGAGGACAACCAACACATATGGCATACAGCGACCTATGTTCGATAAGTTATCATTCTTGTTAATAATTTATCATTTGATCGTGAACAATTTAAGAACCATCCGATAAATCCTTTTTTATTGATTGATTATGGTTCTAAGAACTTCATCATAATTTAGGAATTCATTTAAGAAAGATAGAACTTTTATGATGAAATAGCCAAATTACTATTATTATTAGATAATTCATATACTAATTTCAATCATCTACTACTTTGATGATTGGCTTTAGGACATATTTTCCAACATTATAGAAGTCAAGGTCGGAAGGAGATGACTGGCAGGAGGTAGTTACATGGGTTCTCAAGGTCGGCCTAGCTTGGGAGTTAAAATAATGTTGAATTCCTTAACCAAAACTGCAACGAAATTGCTTTAGTTGTTTTGATGAAGTTCGACTGGTACTCAAGGATGGCCAAGAATAAGGGTCAGATCCAGTTGAAATTCAATGTTGTGGAGCAACTATCGTCCATCCCGAATTGAGGAATAGAGTCGAACACTTATTGAATCTCCATGGTAAAGCTCATCCAGCCAAAGTTTAAAATCATATCTTAGTGAGATTTGCTAATGGGACGACATCACTATCAAGCCTAAATCGAAGATCAGAGTAAAGATGCTTGGCTGTCATATAAGTTTGGATATCGACTGAAAGTTATAGTAATTTCTAGGAAGAGCTATCCTCAATTGAAGTTTGAAAATAGTCAAATTTAGAGGCCAATCCTTTAGCGTACAACTGGACCACGGGACTAACTTGATTGAACCTTGGATAGGATTGCATCTCAACCTAGATGGCATTCTTAGAGGATCGACAAGGTTGGATTTTACTAGACTTCAACGAAAGCTATTTTACTCCCAATTGGTTCGAAACTAATTTGCTTAAGCAAACTAATTTGAAACCAATTGACCAATTGGTTTGTAAGGAAAGTAATTTTGAGGTCATTACTTAATTAAGACCCTTGATCAATCAAAGGAGAGCCAAGCATTAATAGATTAATTAAGCTTAAAGAGAAAATCTCTAAAGAGCAATGAGCTATAGATTCTTAGGAACCCATTAATAATGAGCCAGTAGTTAATGTTCCTCCACCACCTCATAGATCTAGTAGGGTCTTCCATCTTTCTGAAATATATATGGGTGTGCTTATAGAGGTTGTAAAAGTAATGTTCCTTATTGAAGATAAAGGTCATGGTGATGATCCAAATACCTTGACAAGGCGATGTCTGACATTGATTCCAAAAAATGGTTAAATGCAATAAGTTAAAAATTGACTTGATGCACTTGAATCAAGAATGGACCTTAGTGGATCCACTAGAGGATATAGTATCCATTAGACGTAAATGGATCTACAAAAGAAAATAAGTGCAGATAATAAGGTAGAGACCTATAAAGCTAGACTCATGGTGAAAGGTTATAGTCAATGTGAAGGCATTAACTATTAGGATATCTTTTCACCTGTGGTCGTGCTTAAATCCATCTACACATTGCTTGCTATTGCAGCTTTTTTTAATTATGAGATATGACAGATGGATGTGAAAAAGATATCTATATGGATATCTTGAAGAAGATATCTATATGGTGCAGCTTTTGGGTTTCACTTCTAGTAATGGAGATCCCAGAGTCTTCAAGCTGCAAAGGTTCATATACAGATTAAAGCAACACTACTATAGAATTGCTGCCATGGTCAAAAAAATCGCTACTATAGGATATGGCAGCAGTTAGCTAATCGCTGCCACTGTAGCCATCGTCGTAGGTCTATGGCAGCGATTGTTGCAATGGTTATGAAAATCGTTGCCATAGATGCCTATTGCAATGGTTTCCAAACTGCTGCTAGAGGCTTGTCTATGGCAACGGTTATAGAACCGCTGTGATAGACCGGTCTATGGTAGTGATTATGGAACCACTGCCATAGGCTTGTTTATGAAAGTGATTACGTATCCATTGTCATAGGTCTAATACAGCGGTTGACACATTGCCTACGATAGCGATTGGCACATCTACGACAGCGATTGTAAAACAGCTGTCGTAGCTTCTAAATAATTAAAAAATATAAAATTTTTAATTTTTTATATATTTTACCTAATAAATATAAAGATATTAATACAAAAAATATTATAAACATAAAAATATTTCTAAAATACTAAAATTTTATTATCAAATAAAATTTATTATAATATTTTTTAAAAAATACATCAAAAGTTTCCTAAATCTACATCATCATCGTCCCTGAAAGATGGAGCACGAGTTGGAGTCGAAGCTGGAATTGGAGCTAGAGCCGGAGCTGGAGGAGCTGGAGCTAGAATGCACACCAATATATCCTCAAAGCCCATGAAGGCACCTCCAAAATGCACGCTGAGCATCGACACCATGTCTCTCACGATGTCCTCCAGATGAGATGCACGCTCCTCAGCCCGATCTGCCCACGTCGTAGCATGATTTGTCTATGCCAACGTCGCCTCAAGCTCCTCTCGATTGACGACATCGGAAGCCTGTGAAGAGATGCTCGCCTCTGATCAATAGATGGTCGATGTATGTCCAGGCCTGCATCGGATCCTCTTAGAGTGCTCAGACCCCAAGACCTGAGATAGATGGTTATGGGGGCTAGAGGTATCCGGGCCCTCACTTGCGAGCACATTTAACTGATCCTGTAATTATAAATGCAAATAAAATTTTATAAGAAATGCTATAATACTAATCATATATACTAATATATTTAATACTTATAAAAATCTTTTCGATCGCGGCTTTCATCGACCTATCCTTCTTGTCTATATGGCTAGATCGAAAGATCTCGCTACGGATAGGCATCACTCAATCTCTCATCAGCTATAACAATGGATCAGTTTATTAGAAATATGAAAAAAATATTAATTTAATTTATCTAGTAAGATTTAGAATTTATTATATCTCTATGCATACGACTGGTTATAGACTCATGGCCGAGAGTGTGCATATACTCCTAGATTGCTCGATTCTTTCAATTCTGAAGGGAGGTAGTCTAACAAGTATTCAAATAAATAATAAATATTTAAAAAATATTTAAATATAACTTTAACCGTATTGAAAAATTTAAAAGTTAGTAATTTTATCTTAAACTCTTGGGTCCTCCAATGTGTAATCATCCTCTCACATTGACTCAGAAGACAGTCCTATATCTAAGGAACAAGCAACTCTAGAGTGTCTCATCGATGCTCGAGCCATCTTCTATGGAGCTTGACCTTGTAGCTCTGGTACAATACTTCGATCTTTTTTAGTTGAACATCTTAAGCCCTCTCGTGATTAGGAAAGTCATACCTCCCCTGCACAAAATTATCAAAAGTCAGTTACAAAATTATTCTAATCAACCATAGTGTAAACATGTAAAATGCATAAATATAATTATGATATACTTACACATATCTCCTTCTACACCCAGTCCCTAACAGTATCATCCATCAATCGTCAGTCTCTAAGCTCTATGGAAATAATGTCTGATCGCCTCATAAGCACTCCAAAAAAGGAATGCTTCTCTCGTGTGGTCTCCCCTAATGGCCTCCCCTCCAAATCATACTTTTTCATTATCTAATACTGGCGGTTCCACACATGCGCCATACGTGTGGGACCATAAAATATCCTACTGGATGATGCACCTACAATTAAAATACGTTATGCAAATATATAAGTATACAAATACTATATAAAAAATAAATAAATAATATAATAAAAATGTACACTCAAATGTCGGTGGAGTAGCATGTGTCAGAGATATGGATGATAGTAGAGACTCAGATGCTGGTGGAGTACTAGATGCTCCCGATGGAGTAGATGTCGATGGTGGAGGTCCTTGAGTAACTGATGTGGAGGTGGATGGAGTATGCTTTGACTGCTCCTCAGATGCTAAACTTCACATAACCCATTGAGAGGCAGGCGTGAAAGCTAGATGGCATTTCGGTGCTATTATGACCTACAACATTAATGAACATTAACTAATATAACATGTTAAACAATAATCAAAGATATGCCTAGGTACCATCCGTACAATTACATATAAATATATGTATGCCAAAGATTATGTACACTAATCAATTGACAGGTCTATCGTTATGAAATGCAATAAATAAAAGCAACAAGATATAAACATCTAGAAAATATTATCCAATAAATTCTACAATATGAATTACATTCATAAATAATTAAGGATGAGCAACAATCATAGATCCGATCTCTTGCACAAACCTGGGTGTTAATTTAGAAATCCAAAAGAAGAATGAAGTAGATGATGGCGGCACCTTAGGGCTTAAAGTTGAAACCTTAGAGAGATATATCAAATTCTATTCACATCCATCGAGCTGGCTCACTCAGAAGCTGAGCTAGCTCCATGTCTGAGATAGTCAGCTCCATGCCTGATACATCCGACTTGGATCCTCCTCCAGTCGGCTTGATCTCGACCTGAGCTGGCTTGCTTGGCTGCGTATCCGAGCCAACTCAGCTATGTGCCATCCCCTGTTCTTGGCTATCTCCACCCTTCCCTCATCTTTTTGACTGCCCATCTCCCACTCAATCTCCATCATCGATGAGATCGAAACCCCTCCCTGTCCCTCTCTCCCTCTCTCGATCTCCCTCTCTTCCTCTCGATCTCATCCCTCATCAACGAAGTCGGACCCCCACCCTCCCTCTCTCCCTCTCTCAATCTCCCTCACCAATGACGATGGTGAGGCCAAACCCCTCCCTCTCTCACTCTCTCGATCTCCCTCGTCAGTGAGGCCAGACCCCCTCCCTCCCTCTCTCTCTCTCTATCTCCCTCACCGATGATGGCGGTGAGGCCGGACCCCCTCCCTCCCTCTCTCCCTCTCCCTTTCTTAGTTTTGGATCCTAAAATCGGGTTTGGATACCCGAGATCCATTAGGATCTGGGTCTGGTACTTCAAGTACGGACCCATCGAATATTCAGATTCGGATCCAATATTAGTAATTAAAATTGGATCCAGATCTGAATATCTAGGTTTTGATCCAAATCCAATCCATTGACAGCTCTAGTCTAGTGATTAATAAATAATACTATAAAATTAAAATAAAAATATACCTACAACTATAGAGAGGGGATCGCATCGAAAGCTCCAAGGGTCGATGGTGACGGTGCTGGAGGAAGACGACGATGCTAGAGGTAACTTGCAAAATAATAGTAAGATAGTGAGATAGAGAGAGAAGAGAGAGAAAGAGAAAGAGGAAAGAGAGAGAGGGAGAGGGGGCTCGGAGGGGCGCCGTGATGGGAGGCAGGGGATGGGGAGGGCAGGGGGTGGGCGGTCGGGGATGGGGAGGGCAAGGGCGGTGGGAGTCGGGGATGGGGAGGGTAGGGGGTGAGCGATCGAGGATGGGGATGGCAAGGGGCGGATGGCCGTGGTCGGGGATGGGGATGGCAAGGGTGGGCGGTAGGGGGCGGCGGTTCGGGATGGGGAGGGCAGGGATGGTGGCGGCCAGGGATGGGGAGGGTGGGGGTTGGGCGGTCGGAGAGGGCGATCGAGGATGGGGAGGGCGGCTACGGTCAGGGATGGGTGGAGTCTCACCAACGACGGAGAGGATAGGGGAGAGAGAGCATGCACGGAAGGAAAGAAAAATTGAGAATTTTTAACCTAACCTACAGCAGCGATTTTTGAATCACTGTCATAGATCTATGGCAGTAGTTATGGTAAACCACTATAATAGATCTACGATAGTGATTTATAACCGCTGCCATAGATCTATAGCAGCAATTTTTAGTAATCATTACCATAGATTGGAAATAATTTTTATTTTATTTTTTTTAAATATTTTATAATTTTAAAATTTAATGCTCATCTTTATCATTCATTATCTAAATAATTATCATTAGATTATCGTCACAAAAGATCACCTCGATCCGATGGCCCTAGCTTCATCGATCAAAAAAATTTGATTTCGATAATCATAAACGATGATGCGATGACTGATAGATTGAGACCTTCGATTAGTCCAAAAATCTGTAATGATGATTTTAGTGATATTTATAGCATACTATCAAAGTTTTACTTCAATCGAATATCGTTATCATGATTAATTTAGTATGGAATGATTTTAGCCATTAAATTAGAAACAAGCGATCAAAGGGCTAAACGGCATTCGATTATGAGATAATTTTTAGTTAAATAAATTTTGCTATAATTTTAATCATTTTATACGATGATGATAGTAAAATTCAAATAATTTTCATATGAACTATTCACGTTAAACAGATATTGCAAAAGCATGAGCATATATATATAACAACCAACGGAGTTTAAGAATGGTTATTAGACAACGTATAGTTTTAGATCATTCTTAGTCTCACGAGTTAAATTTTATAATCACCATCATAAAAAATGATTAAAGTAGTATCCAAGATCATTTATAAAAAAAAAATTATCTCATAATCGAACACCACCTTGTCTTTTGATCACTCGTTTATAATTTAACGATCGAAATTAATCATACTAAATTGACCAAGATAACAATATCTGATTGAAGTAAAACTTTGATAGTATGCTACAAACACAACTAAAATCATCATTGTAGGTTTTTAGACCTATCAAAGATCTCCATGTATCAGATCATTGCATCATCATTCGTGATCATTGAAATCAAATTTTTCTGATCGATAAAGCTAAGACCATCAGATCGAAATGATCTTTTGTGACAATACTCTAATGATAATTATTTAGATAATGAATGATGAAGATGGATATTAAATTTTAAAATTATGTATTATTTAGAAAAAAATAAGAAAAAATATATTACAGTGGTTATAAATAACCATTACCATAGATCGACGTATAGTAGCGATTACAAGGAACCACTGCCATAGGTCCAACATATGGCAGCGGTTATAAGAAACGACTACCATAGGTCGGACTATAGCGGTGGTTTGTTATAATCACTGCTATAGGTCGGACCTATAGCAGCGGTTTCTTATAACCACTACCATAGACTCTATTGCAGCGATTTCGAAAATCACTGCCAAAGTATGCACTACCTAGGCTCTTTTTGTAGTAGTACAAGCTTCTCGGAGTTAGAACCTTCATTTCAATAATGTGATCAAATTATTTAATTTTATAAAAAATGAGGAGCAACCTTATGTATACAAAATGATCAGTGGGAGTGTGATTATATTCCTCATGCTGTATGTGGATGATATCCTACTCATTGGGAATGACATTCTCATGCTGACCTTGGTTGAAAGATGATTGTCTAAGAAATTCTTCATGAAAGATTTAGGGGAAGCATCCTATATTCTCAGAATAAAGATCTATAGGGATTGTTGGTGCAGAAAATGGTCAGCCACCGGAGATTGCTGGAGATGGAAGTTAGGATCTCATCAAAAGAACCTGCAAGGTAAAGTCCTGGCTAAAGATGGCTCCGGCATGGACTCTCCGACAGTCAAGTTAGTATTCTAGCCAACAAGAATGGAGTACTTAAGAGATTGGAGATGAAAAAAAGTGCTTAGAGATGGAGACATATCTGGAGGCTCCTATTTATAGATGGAGCCAGTAATCGATTGATGGTGACAACTGCAACGAAATATCAGTAGACCATTTGGATAGCTCAGAGTTTGTTACAAAAAGTGGGCTATCATTTGTCGAGATTTGTAGATGGTTGCATATTATTTGCTAGAGTTTGGACAGAAGGTTAGATGCTTCTGAGCTTGATCGTGAGTTGTTTGTCCTAAGGTTAAGCTATTGGCCTTCTGGTCGAGAGTAATGAGTTTGGAGGTCAGGCTCAGGATTTGAACCTCAGTAGGACTATTTTAACTATTTTTGGAAGCTCGATCATCTTCAAGATCGGATGATGATGGACACTGATACTTCGATCTAGAGGGTTTGAGGTTGGAAAGGAATAATGGGTTCTTCAATTAAGATTACGACCAAGCTATTTTGATGAAGTTCAGCTAGTGTCCAAGGTTGGCTCGAAGTCAAGATCAAAGAGTATTAAGGTTCAATGCTTGTGAATGTAAGGATTGGTGATACTTCCAAGCCTTGGGAGGCCACAAGAGGAGTCAGGATGTTGGCTCTGGAAAGACTAGGATAGGTATGGTCCTAGAGTTAGGACAAGAGTTATTCTAGGATGGAGGTGGTGTGTAGCTCTCTATGGGCTTGAGGTTTAGGTGTGAGAACATTGAAGGATTTGGTAGGTGCTCTAGAGACCTAGGATACAAGATGAGCAAGAAACTAAAGCCAAAATATGTATCAACCAAGAAAAGGGGCTAGCACACCATCGAGTTGGCTCGGATATGTAAT
The DNA here is from genome assembly GCA_006176705.1 of Cocos nucifera. Classification (NCBI taxonomy): domain Eukaryota; kingdom Viridiplantae; phylum Streptophyta; class Magnoliopsida; order Arecales; family Arecaceae; genus Cocos; species Cocos nucifera. Next base: position 45,853 of record QRFJ01004244.1, on the reverse strand, counting down.
CAAGCACTTAAAATGTAGTCGAGCCGATCTTTTCAAGCAGACAGAAGATAGTGTTCGGATGAAATGAAGTCGAGCCAACTTGACATCTGATCGAGCCGGTTCGATGGTGGCAAAAAGAACTGGACGAGATTTTTTGTTTGGTCTTAAATTGAGTTTAATCCAAAAAATTTTAAGACCTAGTTTGAAAGATCTTAAGGAGACTAACTCATGTATGGATTGAATTTAGATCTAGGAGATAAGAGCACATGAGACATGGGTGTACATGGGCTCGGTGAGTGCTTTCATATATTGGGTTAGTTTAAGAAAGTTTTTTAGCTGGTGTTTGGGTTTATTAGGATTTATATGATACAGCAGAAATCCTAGGATATATAAACCTAGGTATTGTAACTTTTACAAAAAAGTGAAATACAATTAAGCTTTTCTCCCTAACTCTCTTCTCTTTTCGCTTTGGTTCTAACACCAAAACCCTAGGTGCCATCTTCTATCTCTCTTCTTCTTAGATCTTCTTCAGTTTGCTGGATTAACACCTAGGTTTGCACAAGAGATCGAATCTATAGCTATGGCTTTGAGCAGCCGTAGACATAATAATTGGTGTCAGAGCTGCTGATTGTTCCAACAATTGGTATCAAAGTTCGATTGAGCATGGGAGAGGAAGAAGATCAAGTTTCAGCAGAGGATCAACAGCAAGAATCAAATCTAGGTTTTCTCTAAGATTTGTGAGGAAGGTATTTTTCAAATCTATCTTGGATTTTATGTTGTGTTAGTGGTGTAGATTCAGCCATGGGAAGCAGCATCAAGATTGATTTTGAAAAGTTTGATAGTAAAGAAAGTTTCACAATATGTAAGATTATGATGGAGGATCTGCTGGTTCAGATGGAGTTGGATTCGATCTTGGAGAATAAGCCGGAGGAGATGACAAACAAGATGTGGGTATCCTTGGAGAAAATGGCATGTACCATAATTAGGGCTTATTTGGTAGATGTGGTACTATATGGCATGTTGGAGGAGAAAATATCTAAGAATTTATGGTCGAGATTACATCAATTGTATATGAAAAAAAATATATGAAATTAGTTAATGCTGAAGAAGCAAATGTATAGCATTGGGATGCAGGAGGGTGAGGATGTTGCGGATCATATTCAGTGGTTCAATTATGTTGGTGCAGAAATCTATGAGGATGCCAGAGGCGGCTGGAGTTGGAAAGATAAGGCAATCGACAGAACCTACAAAACAAAGTCTAAACCAGAGGTGGATGGCTCCGGTAGGATCCTCCAATGCTCAAGTCAGTTCTCTGACCAATTGGAATGGAGTGCTAAGAAAATAGAGAAGTAGAGTAATGAAAGAGAAGAGAGCTTGGAGAAAAATATATTTGAAGGATTTTTTTTATAGATGGAGCATGTAACAAACTGATGGTGATAGTCGTAACCATCTAGTAGTGGACCGCTTAGGCCACGTAGAGTTTGTTACAGAGGATGAGTTATCGTTTGTCACAATTTGCAAGCAGTTTGGATCTATTTGAGGAAGTTCAGATAGAGATTAGGAATTTCTGTGCTTATTGGTTGATTACAGGTGTTGGCGGGTTGGGTTTGGGATTGGCTGATCGAGCTTGAGAGTCAATCAGCATATAGTGAACCAGCATCTAGTTGAGATCCATCAAAGCGGTCTCCTATGGCTTCAAGAAGTTCGGCCATATTCTAGATCATTTGTAAGTGGGCCATTTTTGGCTGAGTCCGACTGGAGGTAGTGCAACCAGAGGAGTCTATCCGAAAGAAGCACTGTTGAAGGAGTTCATCCGAAAAGAGAGCTACTAAAGGAGTCCATCCAGAAGGAGCATTGTTGAAGGAGTTGGTCCAGAAGGAGAGCTGCTGAAGGAGTCCATCCGAAAGGAGCATGGTTGAAGGAGTCCGTTTGGAAGGAGCACTGTTGAAGGAGTCCGTCCATAAGGAACATTGCTGAAGGAGTCTATCATTTACAATATGGGATATCATCCATCTTCATAATTCATCACCAATCAAGGTCAGAAAAATCACTCATTCTATGGTCGAGAAGATTGACGAATTCTCAAAGAATGGCAGCCAAGAACTTCGATGGAGATTATTTTACCCCCAATACTTATCCTCGTACTCCTGAGCTTGAATTTTGGATGAAGAAAGTACAAAAATTATTGGCACCAAAGTCCTCCGAGGCCAGTCTTGTTCCCTCTCTTGAAAAATGAATTAATTTGGCCCTTTTTGAATTGGCACCAATATTTTTAATGCTAAATGACTTGAAGAGACGAAATCCTTTAAAAAATTCCCCTAGCACGAAGCTCCATATTATGGCACAATTATTGTCCTGACAGGTATTTGGGGTAAGTGGGGCATGCGGTAGGCTAGGATCGACCAAGGAAAATTTGTAATCATAACTTTCTCTGATTTTGTATGTCTATTTAAGTTTTTCTTCTCTTTTCTAGTTCTTCACCTCTGTTCGAGTCTTCCTTCTTCCTTCATCTATATTTCTCCATCTCCTATCATAACTCTCGAATTAGGGGAGCTTGAAGTTCGACAGGATGGGCTCATGCATGATTTTGGTAGATAAGAAACGATCGATGCTGATGTCATCATGATAGATCGGGGTGACATGGTGGAGCTCCTCTATCCATCAGTTCATGTTCTAAAGCTTCTGATTAAGAGTGTCATCTTGATCGTGGATCTCAGAGGGCTGCCGACTGTAGATAAGAAAAGTCTCTTCCAAAGAAGAATCATGATCGGAGTAGGGGTTCCCTGCTCGTTGCTTTTCCTTCATGGGAGTAACAGGCCTATTGACCCAAGTTGCCCTTCTCTATGCTGGTTCTTGAAGTTTCGGTGGAGGTCCTTCTAGCTAGGTTACTGCATAGCCTGCACCATTTCGGTGAGACTTTGAACTTGCTACATCAGCAGGCTGAACTACTCCGGATCCACCATGACCACTGGTAGAGGAGGTTGAGGTGCCAGCAATGGGGTCAGGATGGGTGGATCTGGCTCAGATATGATGGCAAAAGTAGTGGACCACTGGGTGGTTATCCTCTTTGAGGGCATTTTTGGAGCAAAAAGAAATTAGATGGAGGTAGATTCAAAGGATTAGGAGATGAAGGAGGCTGATAGGATCGAGTGGGCACTTTTTTTAGAACAAGAGCTCAAAGGCCCTTCCTCTAGCACCAATTTAATTGGTACAAAAATCTGTGAGGATGCCAAAGGTGGTTGGAGTTGAAAAGATGAGGTCACCGATAGAACCTACAAAATAAAGTCCAAACTAGAAGTGGATGGCTCTGGCAGGACCCTCCGATGCTTAAGTCAATTCTCTAGCCAGTTGGAATGGAGTACTCAGAAAATAGAGAAGTAGAGTAATGGAAGAGAAGAGAGCTTAGAGAGAAACATATCTAGAGGATCCCTTTTATAGATGAAACATGTAACAAATTGATGATGACGGCCATAACCATCTGATAGTGGGTCGCTCAGGCCACGTGAATTTTGTTACGGAGGATGAGTTATCATTTATCATGATTTGCAAGTAGTTTAGATTTATTTGAGGAAGTTCAGATAGAGATTGGGGATTTCTATGCTTATTGGTTGATTATAGGTGTTGGCGGGTTGCGTTCGGGATTGGCCGGTTGAGCTTAAGAGTCAGTCAGCATAAAGTGAACCAGCATCTGGTTGAGGTCCATCGAAGCAGTCTTCTATGGCTTTGAGAAGTTCAGCCATATTCTAGGTCATCTATAAGTGGGCCCTTTCTGACTGAGTTCGATTAAAGGTGGTGCGACTGGAGGAGTTTATTCGGAAGGAGTGCTGCTGAAGGAGTTCGTCCGAAAGGAGCACTATTGAAGAAGTTCGTTTGGAAGGAGCATTATTGAAGGAGTCCATCCGAAAGGAGCGTGGCTGAAGTAGTTCGTCCAGAAGGAGCGTTACTGAAGGAGTCCATCCGAAAGGAGTGTTGCAGAAGGAGTCTATCGAGAAGGAGCATTACTGAAGGAGTCCATCATTTACAATATGGGATGTCATCCATCTTCAGAATTCATCATCGATCAAGGTTGGGAATATCACTCATTCTATGGTCGAGAAGATTGGCTAATTCTTATAGAATGGCATCCAAGAACTTTAGCAGGGGTTATTTTACCTCCAACAAATCAAATGAGTATAGATTTGCTCAACATCAAGGTGGATCATGAAGAGGATGACAAAAGTTTATTGCTGCTATGTTCTTTATCCGAAAGCTTCGATTCGTTGGTGACTACATGTTGTATAGTAAGAAAACACTAGTGTATGAGGAGATCGTGTCAGTGCTCAGGTCCAACGAGCAGCGGAAATGGATGATGAAGAAGGAGGTCTTCAAGGAGGGTCTTGTGATTTCAGAGAGGCCCAGGAAAGAAAAGAAAAAGGGCGAGTAGAGGGATAGCAAGAAATCCAAGAAGTGCTTCAAATGTGGTGAAGCAGGACACTTTAAGAGGGAGTGTCCACTTTGGAAGAAGTGCAAGGAAAGAGAAAAGTCAAATTCCATTAATTCAGTCATTGAAGGAGAATAGTCGGATGGGCTCTTATTTGTTTTGGAGGAGCTCATGGGATATGGTGTATTCGAGATGGCTTCGAAGGGGTTTGTGGAATGCGGAGGATTCGAAGGGATAGTGATGGTGTTTGAGGTGTAGCGGTAGATCCAATAGTGCGGTGTTTGGGGCTGAAAATGGGCTCGGGCTGACCCGAGGCCCATCGGGCCAAGCCGACTTCAGATCAGAATTCGGGCTCAGGTCGAAACTATTTAGACTGGGCTCGGATCAAAATATAGAGCCCATTTTATTTTTGGGCTAGGCTCAGGCCTACCTTTGGCCTTGCCTAAGCCCGAGCTTGATTAAAACCCACAACCCCCCCCCCTCGCATGCGAAACCCACACTCCCCCGCCCCCACCGGGCCTGAGCTCGATTAAAACCCCACACACCCTACCCTGCATGCGAAACCCACACCACCCTCCCCTCTTCCTCTCGACTTCCACTGGTCTTCTCTACCTCTCGATCCACTAGCCACACCTCCACCCACCCCCCCAATGCGCAGGTGGCTCTGCCCCCCCCCTCGGTCGGCCCTCTCATCCATGCCCCCATAGGTGCCCCCCCCCGCAGGCGGCCATCCTCATGCCACACAGACACCCAAACCCTACCAACCCCCCCCCCGCCCCCCCTCGGTCCTCTTTGCCTCTCCATCCCGCAGTCCATTAATAGATGTGTGCCCTAGAAGCCAGATTAGCTATCACTTGTAATACACTTCTAAGAATAATTTTATAATTTTAACTATAAATTAATAAATAAATTGTTTTTCTATCATAGTGTGTATTTAAAAGTATCTATGGTACATTCTTTGAGTTAATGGTAATAACAATTCATATTTTCAAGAGTTGAAAATTTAAGACATGAATTTTCATAATTAACTCATAAAATGCTCCCAACCATAGGATCATCACGAGGATGGTGATTGATCCGAAAGATTGGTGTATGATCACTTTCTTAGGATAGACGTATCTTGAGTCTACGGTGTGGAGACACCAAAGCAAGAGTACAGATACTTGTTAGAAAATAAGGGTACTGAGCATGACCACCTTGAGTAGACATAAGAAAGTCTACCTTCTCATCGATGACTCACTCGATGCTACAGTGGTGTGTATAGTTCTTTGATCTGAGGTGCATCGACAGTTCACCTTGAGGATGTTATAGTTTGACTATACCATAACTTGATCTCCTAGCCATTCAGAATCCTAAGGTATATGTTGGCTATAGCATGTTTATTGTAGAAATTGGATTGCACTAATAGGGGATCTATCTACCTTGGTAGATAAGGAGTAGCCCTATGATAATTATGAGATTGAGTTCTTAAGCCCATGGCCATGGTAAAATGAAGATGATAGAAAGAGTTTCTATTAGGATTTCATATTGGACTCGAATTGAATGATTAATTCATATGACAGACATTGGGTTTGACAAGTTCACCTTAACCCTAATCCAGTCGGGGCTCAAGATAGAAGAATTCAATCACACAGGTAACTACATCGAGAGATTTATTTTCAGTTCTGATGGGTTGCCACTATATACTGCTAGGTGTCACTGGTGGATTTTAAGAGCAATTAGAATGATTTTGATGATTAATTATTCTAATTGTATGAATCAGAAAAGTTCTGATCCATTAAAAGATATTTCGATAATAGAGATCATGATATATCTCATTACCATACAGAATTGAATCTAACTGAGTCATACAAACAAGGTTTGGATCTGGATGTCATCAATTGAGCTAATTCAGATCAATTGATTTGGATTAGATCCAATCAAGTTCAAGATAATTGTGCTAGCACACGATTGAGCCTGACTTTCTCCTTCTAAAATCTTTTTGATTCATCGCAACCAAGTCAAATTTGATTTGACTCATTCTTGTATTTTGAATTGGTTTATTTTTATCTGACTGGAATAAGTTCAGATTAGATTAATTATAGAAATTAAATTCATTCATAGTCAAATTGGACTAGGGTCAAAAGTTGACCTATTTGAGAGAATTGAGGGTTACCTAATCAAATGCTTTTAGAAAATTCTTTAGAAATTATTTTGATTTTATTTTTGGATATATGATAGAGCACGAATTATATATTGGGCATACCAAATTTCATAATTTTTGGAGGTGTCAAGACTAAGTTTTGATAGAGTTTGATTCGGATCAAACTCTTGAGGGAAGAGTCCTAGGCGTAGTGGACTCTTCCTTATCTACTTATGCCGCCATGTTTTAGATTAATTTTTAGTGTCAAAATTAGATGAGATCTGAGGATTTTCATAGAGATCAAGTCTAGAAGTCTCAATGGTCAAAAAAAAGAGGATTTTGGTCAAAGAGGGATTCTAACTTGGCATTATGCTTTTGTATAAGAACCCTTATGCCAAGGCTCTTCATGGGGAAATATTTTTCATACACAAAGGCTATCATTCTAGATTTCCCACACCCCCTCTATCCTCTCTCTCACTCTCTTCTACATGCCTAAAAAGTTAGGCATAAATCTGAGAGGAAGATCCAATCAAATTTGTGAAGAGTTCAGCATCTATGCGATAGTTTTCGTGAGATGGACACACTACCTTCAGAAATTTTTTGAAGGACTTCTAGATCAGATTCAGATATGATCTTTGGAGAAAAGATTTATGAGGAAAAGATATTCAAATCCTTCCTGAGTGGATACCAATAGAGGCCAGGCACGTGCATGGCTCTTTCCAGAACCTCAAAAAATATCAGGATCATCGCAGCGTAATTAGATTACCCAAACAAGGTATGATATTAAATCTAATTTAATTTTTATTTTAATTTTTAATATTAGATCACCATGATTAGATCTGAGAACTCTTAGATTAGATCATTTAAAAATTTTTAGAATAATTCATCTTAGATCTGATCAGATCTGCACGATCCTACGATGGAAAATAGGATTTTTTCTTCAACTGGTATGAAAGCCGGGTTAGCAGTTCTTCAGATCTATCTTAGATCTAATTTTAGTTTTATTTATGATATAATATTAAAAGATTTTAGATATCACATCAGATGTGATTAGATTTGGAATCAAAAAATCAAATAATTTAGATCTAATATGTATGAGATGCATGAGTAGACTAGGTATAGAATAGTTTTATGTGTAGTCTAGTATAATTATTTATTTATTTTAATTAAATATAATTTTAAATCTATTTAATTTTTATTTTTTTGATGTTATAATTATTGTAATCAGATCTAAAAATTAAAAATAAAATTTTTAATTTTTGATTTATTCATATGAGATATGAAAGATGCATGCTTAGACTAGTCATAAAATAGTTCTATAAGATATCTAGAATAGTTTTATATTTGATATGATTAAATTTAAAATTTTATTTTTTATATTTAATATATGATATTTTAGATATGAAAGTATGCATATTGATGATACATGAGATGTATGCAAGATATATATTAGTTAGATCTTTTTATATGTGATATATGATTTAACTAGTTTTGTAGTAAAAAATTATATTTCTAATTAGGGAGTTTTCCATGGCCGTCCGATCATAAGAACAAAGTAAAGTTTAAAGGCCCTTCCTTCCGATTCGATGGAGTGTTCTTATGGCATGTAGGGGTGCTGCGCATTCGTCCTTAATAAAAAATTAGAACTTATTTTTTACAAAATCCTAGATCCTAAAATCCTAAGATTTTTATTATATATTTTATTCATGAACCCAAAACTTAATTAAAAATTAAGATTATAAAATTAATTAGGTCTAAAAATTATGAATTTTCAGATTTAAGATATATTCATAAAATTGGATTTGGGCTTGGATAGCTCAATTAGGTCTAGCGGTTGATCAAACCGAATCAAAAGTTGGTTAGATGGGATCAAAGAAAGCTTAGATTTGATCAACCTAATAGGATTAAGTTTGGATCAATATCAAATTACATTGAGATGTGACTCGATCAAGTCAAGACCCAATTTGGCTCTACGGTTCGAGCCTGGATTGTAGGCTAACCCAATTAGTTCTGATTCGATAATTTGATGTCTAAGATAAGTCTAGCAAATATGATCGATTGATTTTTAATTAGGAGCTACTCGATCTGAATGCATTTGATAAGTGGTAAAAATATACTAATAAAAATATTAAATTATAAAATAAATTAATTTATTTCTTTAAAAATTGATATTTTCAATAATCTTATGTAGGAAAGAAGGCCATCAATGTGAAGATCTTATTTTTCTGATTCAGATGAAAAAAATTTCAGGCAAAATGGACTTCAAACGAGCTCAGAATTGAATTCAAAAAAAAAAAAAATCGCCGACGCAACGTTGACGTCAGGATGACGTCAGCATTTTTTGCGGCGCACGATGGACCAACCGAAGGGTATTTCAAGAATTTTACAGTAAGAGGCGCACTCTGATTGATTGAAAAATGCGGCGGTCCATGCAACACCAGGCTCGTGCACGGTCCACGGAGGGCAATTTGAAAATTCTGGCTGATCCAACGGGCGGTTTTCACTGAAGCTTGATCGGATGGTCAAAACGAAGGCGCTGATGGATGGCATCCGTAGCTCCCGATCGAGATCCAACAGCTGAGATTCATCCCGACGTAAAACTAATGATCTGAAGGCTTATTTCTACGCGATCGGACGGCCCAGATTTGATCCAACGGTCGATCCAATGGCTGGCATTAAATCCAACTTGATCTGGGTTATTTTAAGGGGTTTTTGAGTGATTTTTGGACCGTTTGATCAACATCTGACGGCCAGAATTATCCAGATCCTAATTTGAGTTATTTTGGGAGTCTAAAACCTAATTTTTGATGGATTTTGGGAGAAATCAAACTCTTATTCTATAAAAAACCAGTGTTGTCGTGAAAAAAAAAAAGAAATCAGAGAGAGACAAAGAGAGAGAGGGGAGAAGAGAGAGAGAGAGAGAGAGAGAGAGAGAAGAGAAAGAGGAGAGAGGTAGAAAAAAAAGTGATTTGTGAGAAAATCAAAAAGGAGTTTTTGATTTTTCTTCGACGATCAAGACATCGATCAAGGAGCCTCTTCTTCTTCGCCAAGTTCTCCACATCAAGAGCAGCAGACAATCAATTTCAGCAATCAAACAGTCTAATTTCTCTATGCTTTTTATTTTATTTGCTATTTTTGAACTTGTTATTATGAACTAAATTTTATTTTACTAAGGCTAAGGTGTAGCCACTCTTTTGATGCAATATTCAGTATGATTTATTTTTAAATTTTATTCATGAGGAGTATATAAATCTGATCTTAATGCTTTTAGATTACTGGCCATCTTCTAATTGATCTGATGAACATAGATGTTACGGACCAAGTACATCTATGTTAATGCTTCTTGATTATATACCTTGTATTATGAATCAAATTAGAATTCATATGCATGCAGGAAATTTTAGTGCGCTTTGGACGCAGCGTATTTTAATTAGAGGGTTTCACAAAACCTAATGCATTAATATTTATTTAAATTACACCTGGACCAAAGGATAATTAATAAATATTAATAGTTTTGCTATGCCTGGACCAAAGGGATAGTGAATAAATTAGGAGACTCCACCGTCACATGAAATAAAATTAATCTAAAAATCTGAATATTGTATTGACTGAGTTGGTGAACCGATTGCCTTAGTAATCCATTGCTCTTGAATTTAAAACCCTAATAATTTACACTCTCTCTATTTAATTAAAAACTTTTAATTATTTTTTTATTTTTTTTTAATTTCTTATTCTCATAAATCGATCTTCTAAATAAAGCATAGGAAAGAGCTTTTCAGTACTTATTTTTCCAATCCTCTAGGGACGATACTCTACTCATTCACTTTATTACTTGATCGACTGGTGCACTTGCCATAGCTATAAATTAGCACGCATCAAGTTTTTGGCACCGTTGCCGGGGATTGTGTCTAAAATAATATTAAAATTTTGATCCTAGCTTTACTTTAGAAATTTATTTTTAATTTTTATTATTAAAAAAAAAAATTTAGTGCATGACACGTACTGGACATAGTAACTTACTACCTTTAGATCCAGAAATTGAAAGGAACCATTAGAAGACTACAACAAGAGAGAAACATGGCAGCTGAAGATCCTAACGACATCAATCTAGGATTGGATATGGCGACTGAAGGACAGCATGAAGCTATTCGACCAGTACATCATCCATTAAATGATTACATCACACCATCTATAGCCGATGCAGCTTCGAGCATCAGGAGACCGCCTGTACGAGCAAACAACTTCGAAATAAAATCGGCGATGATCCAGATGATTCAATCAACTGTCCAATTCAGTGGACACATGCATGATGATCCGAATGCCCATATTTCTAATTTTCTTGAACTTTGCGATACTTTTAAAATTAATGGGGTGTCGGATGATGCTATTAGATTAAGGTTATTTCCTTTCTCTTTATGGGATAAAGCTAAAAAGTTGGCTTCATTCTCTTCCTGCAGGTTCTATCACAACTTGGGATGTCCTAGCCCAAAAATTCTTAGCCAAGTACTTTCCACCTTCCAAGACTGCTAAGATGCGCAACGATATCACTTCTTTTATGCAGATGGACATGGAGACACTATATGAGGCTTGGGAGCATTTCAAGGAACTGCTGAGGAGATGTCCACATCATCAACTACCCGTATGGCTTCAGGTACAAACTTTCTATAATGGTTTATCTCCTACTAATCGATTCTATGATTGATGCAGCAGCAGGAGGAACCATTAATCAAAAAATGGAGGAAGAAGCCTTCGATCTGATCGATGAGATGGCATCAAATAGCTATCAATGGCAGACAGAAGCGCATGATGCCAAAAAGACTAGCAGCTGTGCAGGGAGTAGATTGCGTGCCAACCTTTACTAGCTGAAATTGCAGCCCTTAGAGCCGAAGTCAACAACTTAAAGGGAACAGCTATGCATGTTCAGAGCATTACTTGTGACCTGTGTGGAGGAGGACACGATACGAGCAATTGCCAGACAGGTAATCCTTTTGCTAAAACAACTGATACAGCTAATTATATTGGTAATTTTTTTAGGCCGCAACAAAACAATCCCTACTCCAACACATACAATCAAGGGTGGAGGCAGCACCCAAATTTCTCATGGAGCAATCAAAATGCAGCACAACAGCCACCCCCGGGATTCCAAGTACCTGAAAAGAAGTCCAACATGGAAGAGCTGATGGTCAAATTTATGCAAAACCAAGAAGCAACTATAAAAAATTTGGAAGCCAAACTTAGGCAGGACCAAACAGCAGCAATTCGAAACTTGGAGATGCAAATAGGTCAAATGGCTAAGATAATCTCCGAGAGACCTCAAGGATCTTTGCCAAGCAATACGGAGACAAATCCAAGGGAGCAAGTCAATGCTATCACCCTAAGAAGTGGTACAAAGCTGGAGGAGCCACATCAGAAGAAAGAGACTGAAGAGCCAACTACAAATAAGGAACCATCAACTCAAATTCGTCAGTCACCAAAACAACCAGCAGATGGATGGTCTCCAGGTATACGGTTTGCTGATCCAAATGTGAAGCCCTACGTGCCGCCACTACCATTCCCAGAGAGACAAATACAGCATCCAGATAAGGAATTTTCTAACTTTTTCAAAATTTTAAAGAATTTACATATTAATATTCCTTTTGTAGATGCTATTACTCAAATGCCCAGGTATGCCAAGTTTCTCAAAGAAATCTTAACAAATAAGAAAAAGCTGAAGGAGCATGAGAGAATAAATTTGAATGAAGAATGCTCAGCAATACTTCAAAATAAATTACCACAGAAGCTAAAAGATCCAGGGAGTTTTACTATCCCCTGCATTATTGGTGATTGTAGTTTTGATAAAGTTTTATGTGATTTAGGAGCAAGCATTAATCTCATGCCTTTTTCTATTTTCAGGAAGCTGGGTCTAGGAGAACCAAAGCCTACCACTATTACTCTTCAATTAGCCGACAGATCCATTAAATATCCAAGAGGTATAGTGGAGGATGTCTTGGTAAAGGTAAACAAGTTTATTTTTCCTGTTGATTTTATTGTTCTTGATATGGAAGAAGATTATGATGTACCCCTTATTTTAGGGAGACCCTTTTTAGCTACTGGAGGAGCTTTAATAGATGTTCAACAAGAAAAATTAATTCTTAGAGTCCAAGATGAACAAGTTACTTTTAATGTTTTCAAAGATACTAAACATCCTGATGATAATCAAACTTGTTATTTTCTAATTGATATTATTGACAATCCATTATATGAGAATTCTGTAGAAAATAGGTTTGAGACTACAAAAGCTAGCAATGTCAAATTGAAAGAGGACTCGATCAAACATGAAAGTATTCCAATTGAAGTGGCACCAGATTGATCCACTTTAGAACTTCAAAGAAAGTCAAGCTGAAGACTATAAATCAGAACTACTAGATAGGTTGTTTCTTTTCTTTTTAGTTTTGATCATTTTTCTTTTCTTTTATTTTTCAGTAATTTGTTGTTGCTCTTTTACTGCTCTGGTGTGTATTTTCAATTTTGCAGAAAAATCAATGAGAACTCAAGCAAAATTTCAAAGCTCCAAAGAACCAGACTGAACCAAATCAGGTGTATTCCTTCCTATCCTTTATTACATCCTTTATTTTTCTTTCTCCTTTAAGACAATGTAGAATAAGTTAATTAAAAAAAAAAAAATCATGTGTCAAGAAGAAAATCTTGAGCAAGATAAACTGGATAAGTGATAAAAGATAGAATTATTTGCTAATGAATGTAATGAGTTAAAGAAGTAGATTAGTTGGTCAACTTTTAGCAGCCTACTTAGGTCATTAAAAGATTATTAGCACTTTTTATTGCACATGCACACTAACAAGGCAAAGTAGGTATTGATTATAAGGCCAACTGAGGATTCAATTATCACTAAAAATTGGTAATTAATATACATTCTAATCAAAGAAACTTGAATTTAAGGAAAGAGCTACCTGCCTATAAATAAAGTGCAAAAGATAGAGTATATGTGGATTGCCCAAAGCCTAGTAACTGGGTCTCTGCACCTAGGTCAAGTGTGAAAATTCACGTAAAATGGTGAAGGAAAGGCCAGGATGCTCAGCACAGTAAAAAAAAAAAAAAAAAAAAAGAAAAGAAAAGGCAGTGTGAAAGCTACCTTAATTCATGAGTATAAAATTGAGAATGTATAGAAAATTGACCAAAATAGGTGATAAGAGAGGATACTTTTGTTCTTTTAATTTAATACTGAAATGCTAAAGTTAGTCATCACGAACACAAGTGCTATAGATCTTTGATGTACTCTAAGAAAGTTTTTAATTGTATTGACTGAAAAATTTGCTTCTGAAGCTCAATGCTTAGTTAGCAGTATTTTCTAAACTTTTTGACCTTTAATCCTAGATTTTATCTTTGTGATGGATAATCTTATTGAAATATGGTATTAAATAAAACATTGCTAAGGGACTAGCAATGACTAAGTTGGGGGGTGTGATAAGTGGTAAAAATATACTAATAAAAGTATTAAATTATAAAATAAATTAATCTATTTTTATTAGAAATTGATACTTTTATTAATCTTATGTAGGAAAGAAGGCCACCAATGTGAAGATCTTATTTTTCTGGTTCAGATGAAAAAAATTTCAGGCAAAACGGACTTCAAACGAGCCCAGAATTGAATTTCAAAAAAAAAAAAAAAAAAAAATCGCCGACGCAACGCTGACGTCAGCATTTTTTGCACGGTGGACCATCTGAAGGGAATTTGGCACGCAATTGGCTGAACGGGCGGTCATGAAACTGAACGGCGAACTGATGGATGGCATCCACAGCTCCCGATCGAGATCCAACGGCTGAGATTCATCCCGACATTAAAACTAAAGATCTGAAGGCTTCTTTCAATGCGATCGGATGGCCCAGATTCGATCCAACGGATGATCCAATGGCTGGATATTAAATCCGACTTGATCTGGGTTATTTTAAGGGTTTTTGAGTGGTTTTTGGACCGTTTGATCAACATCTAATGGCAGAATTATCCAGATCTTAATTTGAGTTATTTTGGGAGTCTTAAACCTAATTTTTGATGGATTTTGGGGAAATCAAACTCTTTATCTATAAAAAACCTAGTGTTGTCGTGAAAAAAAAAAGAATCAGAGAGAGACAAAGAGAGAGACGGGGAGAAAGAGAGAGAGGGAGAAAAGAGAGAGAGAGAGAGAGAAAGAAAGAGGAGAGAGGTAGAAAAAAAAGTGATTTGTGAGAAAATCAAAAAAAGTTTTTGATTTTTCTTCGACGATCAAGACATCGATCAAGGAGCCTCTTCTTCTTCGCCAAGTTCTCCACATCAAGAGCAGCAGACAATCAATTTCAGCAATCAAACAGTCTAATTTCTCTATGCTTTTTATTTTATTTGCTATTTTTGAATTTGTTATCATGAACTAAATTTTATTTTACTAAGGCTAAGGTGTAGCCACTCTTTTGATGCAATATTCAGTATGATTTATTTTTAACTTTTATTCATGAGGAGTATATAAATATGATCTTAATGCTTTTAGATTACTGGCCATCTTCTAATTGATCTGATGAACATAGATGTTACGGACAAAGTACATCTATGTTAATGCTTCTTGATTATATACCTTGTATTATGAATCAAATTAGAATTCATATGCATGCGGAAATTTTAGTGCGCTTTGGACGCAACATATTTTAATTAGAGGGTTTCACAAAATCTAATGCATTAATATTTATTTAAATTATACCTGGACCAAAGGATAATTAATAAATATTAATAGTTTTGCTATGCCTGGACCAACATGTTGGACTTGATGTCTGATGAGGTCCAGTACCAATATGAAGACATTAAGACTAATCGCTAAATATTAGCTCACTTGCAAAAGTTATTTGGTGAACAGAGTCGTGCAGCCAAATATCAAGTCATTAAAAGACTATTTAAGACTCAAATGCATGATGGACAGTTGGTCCAAGATCATTATCTGATGATGATCAAGAGCTTAGAAGAGCTTGAGAAGCTCGGTATCAAGTTAGATCAGGATCTACAAACTGACATAATTCTGCAGTCCTTGACTGATGCGTATGGATAGTTCATTATGAACTATCATGTGCATAAACTTTAGAATACCTTGGCTGAGCTCTGAATATACTAGTTACTATTGAGCTTTCTATGAAAGATTCTAAAGACTCAGTACTTGCTGTGGAGCGGACTTCTTCCAAGAAAAAATCTTTTGGAAAGAAGAAGAAGTCCGTGAAGAAGCAGAAGATGGATGATGGAAAGAAGAAGGCAGAGTCGAAGAAGAAGGCTACTAATAAAGAAAAATATTTTCATTACAACACTGGTGGCCATTGGAAGCGAAACTGCCCTCTTTACCTAGCCAGTCTGAAGAACAAAAAGGAGGCAGGTCCTTCTGGAGGTATGCTCGTTATAGAATCTAATCTTATGATTTTTTTTGCATCCAGTTGGATGCTTGACTCTAGTTTTAGTACTCACTTGTGCACTTCTATGCAGAATCTTGAAGATAGTAGGAGGCTGAGGGATGGTGAGATGATCCTACACATTGAAAATAGTGCAAGAGTTGTTGCTGTGGTCGTGGGATCCTATCCTCTGTGATTATCATCAGGATTAGACTTAGTACTTAGGGACTATTTTTACGTGCCTACAGCAAGCAGAAATTTGATTTCTATTTCATGTTTAGCATATGAAGGCTATATAATTAGTTTTCTTAAAAAATATTATAATATTTTTTATGAAAGAAATAAAATTGCAAGTGATTTTCTTATAAATGATCTCTATCAGTTACATATTGATATTTTTGTTTTTAATATCGAGCAAAACATGAATGCCATAGGATCAAAGTGACTTAGGGATAGTCTAAACGATAGATATCTTTAACACCTTAGGCTAGGTCATATATAGCTGAAGATAGGATTAATAAATTGGAGAAATCTGGGTTGTTAAGTCCATTAACTTCCGAGTCATATCCAATTTGTGAATCATGCCTTCATGGCAAAATGACCAAGCTTCCTTTTATGGGACATGGGGAAAAGGCCACAGACCTGCTTGCCCTAGTACATACTGATGTATGCGATCCATTTGGTGTGACAGTCAGGGGTAATTACATCTACCTCATCATCTTTACCGATGATTTATCTCAATACGGATATATGTATTTGATGCGACACAAGTCTAAAGCTTTTGAAAAGTTTAAGAAATTCATATTCGAAGTAGAAAAACAAATAGAAAAATCCATTAAGATTCTTTCATCAGATCGAGAAGATGAATATCTTAGTTGAAAATTTCTAGACTATCTTAAGGATAATGGCATAGTCTCTCAATGAACTCCACCTGGAATGCCTCAACTCAATGGGATTTCAAAATGAAGAAATTGGATCCTATTAGATATGGTTCGATCGATGATGAGATTCATAGATCTTCCTGAGTTTCTTTGGGGATATAGTCTGTTGACCGCTATATATCTACTGAATAGGATTCCATCTAAAATCATTCCTACCACACCATATGACATATCGCATGGTAAGAAACTAAGTCTAAGTCATCTTAAAATTTGGATCTGTCCGATCCATATCAAGAGACAATAGGTGGATAAATTAGAGTCTAGGTCCTTTAGAGCTTGATTCATAGGATTCCTAAAGAGTTATTAGGATATTATTTCTATCTTTTGAAAGATCACAATGTGATTGTGAGTCGACATGCTATCTTTCTTAAAAAATAGTTTATTCAAGATGGTGGCATCGGAAGATAGATTAGGCTTGAGGAGAAAGTCTCTGAAGAGCACGACCCAAGGAACCTATGGAACCAAATCAGATTAAGCCAGTCTAATCACTACCTTGTCCACCTCGTATATTAGAAAGAATTTTCTGTCCTCCTGAAAGATACTTAGGTACTATTTTAGAGGATGTAGAAAAAATATTCCTCATAGAAAAAGTGGTTCATGGTAATGATCTCAAAATCTATGACGAGGTGATATCAGATATCGACTCCAAGAAATGGTTAAAGGCAATGAAGTCAGAGATTGACTTAATGTGCTCGAACGAAGTCTGAACCTTAGTAGATCCACCTGAAGGTATAGTACCTATTAGGTGTAAATGGATCTTCGAGAGAAAGATAGGTGTTGATGGAAATGTAGAGACATTCAAAGTAAGGCTCGTAGTGAAAGAATATAGTCAGCATGAAGGCATTGACTATCAGGATACTTTTTTGCCAGTAGTCATGCTCAAATTTATCCGCATATTGATTGCTGTTGTAGCCTATTTTGATTATGAAATCTGGCAGATGGATATCAAAACGGCATTCTTAAATGGATATCTTGAGAAAGATATCTATATGCAACAGCCGCTGGATTTCTTATCCAGTGATACTGATCATAAGGTCTGTAAGCTACAAAGATCCATATACGGACTTAAGCAAGCATCTCGGAGCTGAAATGCTTGTTTCAATGATGTGATCAAATTATTTGGATTCATCAAGAATGAGAAGGAGCCCTGTATTTTCAAAAAGGTCAGTAGGAGTGTTATTATCTTTCTCGTACTGTATGTGAATGACATCCTCCTAATTGAAAATGATATTTCTATATTGACTATAGTCAAAATGTGGTTGTCTAAAGAATTCTCCATGAAAGATCTAGGAGAGGCATTCTTTATTCTAGAAATTAAGGTCTATAGAGTTAGACCAAATAGAATGCTGGGTCTCTCACAGAAGATGTACATAGAGGAGGTGCTAAAGAGGTTTAGCATGAAAAACTCCAAGAGAAAATTGGTGCCCTTCAGACATGGCATTCATCTCTCCAAAAAGATGTATCCCAACACACCTGAGGAGATTGAACGCATGAGCAAGATCCTTTATGCTTCAGCAATAGGGAGCCTCATGTATGCCATGCTATGTACACAACTTGATATAGCCCCTATTGTGAGTGTCACGAGCAGGTGTCAGTCAAATCCAATCGAAGAGCACTAGACTTTTGTGAAATGTATCCTTAAGAACTTGAGAAGGATAAAGAATATGTTTCTAGTCTTTGGTAATGAAGAACTCCAAGTCCAGGGGTATATAGACTCGGATTTTATGTTCGATACAGATGATTGAAAGTCAACATCTGAAAGTCTGTTTATTTATAATGGTGGTTGTTGATGCAGAATTTGATTGATGCTGAATCGAGCTGGAGTGGAGGAGGATGAGATCACTGTCGGTGACCTGCAAAATAAAGTTCCATCCGGAGCTGATGGGGGTGGCTCCGGCAGGACCCTCCGACGGTCAAGTTAGCTTTAGCCAATAGAAATGGAGTGCTCAGTATGGAGTTCGACAGAGTTTAGAGGAGGAGAGGAGAGCTTAGAGCTTAAAGTAAGTGTATCTAGAGGATCCCTTTTTATAGGCGGAGCTTGTTGTAACTACCTTGATTAATGATTATCGTAACCATCCTGATAAATGCTGATCGTATTGTCATGATAATTGTAACCGTTCAGTAATGGAATCGCTTGTAGAAATCCATCTGAAGGCACAGTCTATAAAGAGTTTGGCTTCCATAAAAGCCCGACTGGAGGAGGAGTCCAGCTGCTGAGTTCGGCTCCCATAGAAGCTCGATCGAAGGAGCTGTCTGGGAGGAGTTTGGCTCTTAGAGAAGTTCGACCATTGAGAAGTTTGGCTCCCATAGAAGCACGATCGAAGGAGCTGTCTGGGAGGAGTCTGGCTCTTAGAGAAGTTCGATTGCTGAGAAGTTCGATCGAAGCTCGGCCGCTAATGAGTTCGATCGGTTGAAGGAGTTTGGAAGGGGCTCGTCCACTGAAGCTTTCCCATGACTACCGGTTGTATTGTCCACTGAGCATCCGATTGGACTTTGGTAGGAGTGAGGTTTATCCCAACAATAGTCCCTCCACTTTTGAGTTTGAAATTCGAAGGAAGGGAGTACCAAAATAGGCGACTGCTGAAGTCCTTTCCCGAGCTCCGCACCCGTTGAAGTCGAAGCTCGAGGGATCATATCTCCTACAGTCGAGGTCGGCTCGGGGAGATCTCATCTCCTACGGTCGAGGTTGATACGGGTGCTCGGGGGAGAGCTTATCTCCAACAGCCGAGGTTGGCTTGGACCCTCAGGGGAGATCTTATCTCCAACGGTCGAGGATATTACAGGCGCTTGTCGAATATCTTATCTCCAGCAGCCGAGGTTGGCTCGAACCCTCGGGGGAGATCTTATCTCCTATGACTGAGGTTGTTATGGGTGCTCGGGAGAGATCTTATCTCTGGCCGAGATTGGCTCAGTTGCTCGGGAGAGATCTTATCTCTAGCCGAGGTTGTCGCGGTCGCTCGAGAGAGATCTTATCTCTGACCAAGGTTGACTCGGGCGCTCAGAAGAGATCTTATCTCTGGCCGAGGTTGGCCAAGGTTGTCACGATCGCTCGAGAGAGATCTCATCTCTAGTCGAGATTATCCTGGTCGCTCGGGAGAGATCTTATCTCTAGCCGAGATTGACCGAGGTTGTCGCAGTCGCTCAGAAGAGATCTTATCTCTAGTCGAGATTGTTCCGATCGCTTAGGAGAGATCTTATCTCTGGCTGAGGTTGTCGTAGGCACTCGGAAGAGATCTTATCTCTGATCGAGGTTGACTCGGGCGCTCGAGAGAGATCTTATCTCTGGCTGAGGTTGGTCGAGGTTATCGCGGTCGCTCGGGAGAGATCTTATCTCTAGCCGAGGTTGTTTCGATTGCTCGAAAGAGATCTTATCTCTGATCGAGGTTGAAGGACGTTGACTGGCTCATGTTAGGATGAGGTTCTCCTTCTGTTCCTAACATGATCACTATTGATCGCTTCTTCTCTGTCATCACGTAGTGTTTGCACCAAGAAACAATATTATTAAATCGGAAGAATTTTATTTAAAGAAAGTTATTGGCAGCGCATCCCCGAATTCTTTATGTTTCAAGATCGTGATAGCGTTGTTCCTCCGAGTTCCTTTGGATGATAGGTTCCAGAATATGATGACCTCCTCTATTTTGTGCTGGCCTCCTCAATTTGGAGCAAGCTTTTCTTGGCTTTGACGCTGGAAGATGATGAATTATCGAAGTACCAAGCTCCTCCCAGGAGTAATGTTGATGATGCTGTGAGGCAGCCGACCTCCTTGTTCTTTCTGGCTACGGCAGCACCCTTGGCCAATCTTCTCCTACTTCAGGCTAGCGTCGAAGGAATTTACCCAGCCAGCCCTTTCTGACGAGCTCCTCAATTTTGACTCAGAGCTGAATACATTCCTTAGTATCGTGGCCGTGGTTGTGATGGTAGAGGCAGTACTTGCTTCGATTGTGCTTGTTTGGGGGAGATCGTAATCCTTCTGATCTTGATAGTTGGTTCATAAATTCCTTGAGAATTTGAGTTCGATGGGCGTTGAGGGGGGCATAGTCACGGAACCTTCCGGAAGGAGGACTTTTTTGGGCCCTTCTATCGGAGCTTCCTTAGTGGCGAGCTCGTAGAGTTTGGGCTCACCTGCGCCTAGGGGGAGTCCGTGAGTACGGCCGAACTTCGCTTGGCTCTCCATCGGTGGTGGATCTATTATACTCGTTTGTCCATCGCTCTCCTAAGGCTTCTTCGTCCTTCAACTTGAAGGCTTCTTCCGCACGGGCATATCCCTCGACCTGAGCCAGTAGATCGGTGAAGTCCCTGGGATACTTTTTTTCCAAGGAGAACAGCAAGTCATTCTTCTGAAGGCCACCCTTGAGTGCAGCCATCACAACAGACTGGTCCAAGTTTCGGACCTTCAATGCCACAGTGTTAAATCGGATAACGTAAGCTCGGATAGATTCTCCCTACTTCTACTTGACGTTCATCAAAAAATTCGAACCTCAGTGCGGACGTCGACTGCGATGAAGTGAGCCATGAACTGATGGCTCATCTAATCAAAAGAGAAAATCGTACCCAATTTCAATATCGAGTATCAGTTTCTCACTGCTCCCTTTAAGGTAGATAGGAAGGCTCGGCACAGTATGGCGTCTGAAGCACCATGGAGTAGCATCATGGTTTAGAAGGCCTCCAGATAATCAACCAGATCAGAGGTTCCATCATAGCTTTCAAGTTAAGGGAGCTTGAAGTTTGGTGGAATGGACACTTGCATAATTCGAAGGGAGAAAGAAGGATCGGTGCGGATGTCGGCATGATGAGTCGAGGTGACATGGCCGAGCTCTTCAATCCATTGGTCCATCTCCCGCAGTCTATGATTGAGGGTGTTATCTTGGTTGCAGATCTTGGGGAGCTTCCGGCTATAAATGAAAAAGGTATCCTCCAGAGGAGAACCATGATCCGAACATGGATCCTCGACTCTCTATTTTTTCTTCTCAGGGGCGACAGGTATGTTAGCCCAAGTACTCTTCCTTGGGGCGATTTTTGACATTCTGATGGCGGGTTTTCTGGTGGAGTCATCGCTGGGGGCTGCTACATGGCCTGCATTTCCTCCGTGAGGCTACGAAACTACTAGACAAGCAGGTTGAACTACTTTGCATCTACCGTGAGTACAGATGGAACCTGAGTTGTTGAAGCTGAAATAAGAGCAGATGGATCTGGATGGGATCGAACCATGGAGGTCATCGATCGTTGGGTTGAAGCTCTCCTGAGAGGCATTTTCTCTTAGAAAAAAACTCTAGAGAGGAAGAAGAGAGATCACTGCTGAGCACTCCTTTAAGATCAAGGAAAATTCAAGAACAGAGGGCCCTTCCTCTAGCGCCAAATCTGTTGGTGCAGAATTTGGTTGACGTCGGATCGAGCTGGAGTGGAGGAGGATGAGGTCGCCATCGATGACCTACAAAATAAAGTCCCATTCGGAGCTAGTGGGGGTGGCTCCGACAAGACCCTCTGATGGTCAAGTTAGCTTTAGCCAACAGAAATGGAGTGCTCAGTGTGGAGTTCCACTGAGTTTAGAGGAGGAAAGGAGAGCTAAGAGCTTTGAGTAAGCGTATATGGAGGGTCCCTTTTTATAGGTGGAGCTTGTTGTAATTACCTTGATTAATGACTATCGTAACCATCTTGATAAATGTCGATCATGTTGTCATGATAATTGTAACCGTTCAGTAATGGAATCATCTGTAGGAATCCGTCTGAAGGCACAGTCTGTAAAGAGTTTGGCTTCCATAAAAGCCCAACTAGAGGAGGAGTCCAGTCGTTGAGGATTTCGGCTTTCGTAGAAGCTCGACCGAAGGAGCTGTCTAGGAGGATTTCGGCTCTTAGAGAAGTTCGGTCAGGGCTC
This sequence comes from Cocos nucifera, assembly GCA_006176705.1. NCBI lineage: Eukaryota > Viridiplantae > Streptophyta > Magnoliopsida > Arecales > Arecaceae > Cocos > Cocos nucifera. The sequence continues at coordinate 23,126 of QRFJ01004244.1, read as the reverse complement.
GACCGTTAATGAGTTTGACTGGCTGAAGGAGTTCGAAAGGGGCTCGTCTGCTGAAGCTTTTCCATGACTATCGATTGCATTATCCGCTGAGCATCCGACTGGACTTTGGTCGGAGCAGGGTTTATCTCCAATAGTGGTGTTGTCAGCTGAAAAAGTTTCAAGCAGACGGTGATAGCAGATTCCACTAAGAAAGCAGAGTACATTACTGCATCAAAAGCTACAAGAAAGGCGGTCTAGTACAAGAAGTTCATCATAGAGCTCGGAGTGATGCCATCAAATATCGTCCCTCTATACGGCGATAACAATGGCACCATAGCCCTAGCTAACGAGCTAAGATCTCACCAAAAATTCAAGCACATCGCACGACGATACCATCTCATCCATGATTATCCCAAAAAAAAAAACGTCGAGGTCAAGAGAGTCGATACTGCAGATAATGCGACTAACTCGCTGACAAAGCCATTGAGCCAGCAGAAGATCGAAGCCCACCTTGAGAAGATGGGACTTAGATTTGTAGCCAATTGACTTTAGATCAAGTGGGAGTTTGTTAGATGTGTGTCCTGAAAGCCAGATTGACTGTCAATTATAATACATTTTTTAGGATAATTTTATAATTTTGACTATAAATTAATAAATAAATTATTTTCTATAATAGTGTGTATTTAAAAGTATCTATGATACATTCTTTGAGTTAATGGTATTGAAAATTCATATTTTTAAGAGTTAAAAATTTAAGATATGAATTTTCATAATTAACTGATAAAATTCTCCCGACCGTAGGATCATCACGAGAATGGTGATCGATCTGAAAGGTTGATGTACGATCACTTTCTTAGGATAAACGTATCTTGAGTCTATAGTGTGGAGACACTGGAGTGAGAGTACAAGTACTTATTAGAGAATGAGGGTACTGAGCATGACCACCTCGAGTAGTCATAAAAAAGTCTACCTTCTCGTCGATGACTGATTCGATGCTGTAGTGGTGTGTATGATTTTTTGACCTGAGGTGCATCGGCAGTTCACCTTAAGGGTATTATAGTTTGACTATACAATAACTCAATCTCCTAGCCATTCGAAACCCTGAGGTGTATGTGTTGAAAATTGTATTCCAAAGTCAATCATCAGCCTATTGATGGTTGAGATATTGTAATTAATTTATTAATTAATAAAAAATATTTTGGCATCTTTTTTCATCATAAGTTTATATTTTCTAATGAACTCTATTGTTATGATGAAATCCTTAGGACTATTTAGTTTCGATAAAGAGAGGATTTATCGATTAGTCCTTAAATTTGTTCACAACCAAATGATAGGTTGTTAATTAGGACGACAACGTCTATCAAGCATAGGTCACTATATGCCATATAGGTTGGTTATCCTCTTAACTAAGGTATGTGGAGACACTGGTATAGCATATAGGTGAAATGTATGGATACATCATCATTGAACGTGATCAACTTCAGAGCATTCTACTATCAAAAATATCTCTACTGGGATATAGGTATAAGTATCCCTTAGACTTGAGATCACCTCAGTGACTTGCAAGCAACTCACTATGCTTTGGTATCGAACTAACTAAATTTTTAATTCAGCAATGGAAGGCTTCTAGGCACAGTCAATTACTTATGAAGTTGGAGTGTGATCAAGATGGAATTGACCACTCTAAGAGTTGGAGAAGAATGTATCACTGTATTTCAATATAGCAAAATCTTGGCCAAGGTAATCCATCAGATGGAATTGGTATTTTGAAATACAATGTGGACAACCTGATCAGAGTTGATAATTGAACTCTGATGTATCCTATGAGCATTGTGGTCAAGGGGATGAATTATATGGAAATTATATCTGCATGGATTCTAAGGATGGTGTTCTATACCTTCGACCTATCCGACCGTCGGGTATCATTGCTAGATGGTCACTTCGATTGGTACAAAAATTTATTCTTATGCTACCGACTTAAATTTAGACCTATGAGGTCACATATATTAGAGCTTACGATCTGATCAGATGGTTGATCAATGATTAAGAATCGTTCTAGGATTAAACAATCAATATTATTGCTGTTTAACCTAGTGCAAGTGTTGTAGGAGGATCGATTAGCAATTGAATTACTAATTAACTTAATTTGATTAAACCAATAGGTTGAGATTAAGTCTAATTAAATATGATTTAATTAGATTTAGTTTGGACTTGATTGGATCAAGTCCAATTGGTTTGTTGGATAAGCCAAGTGCAAGGAAGAACTAGTCCTAGTCTAACTAGGACTCAGATTAACCCAATTTTCTAATTTGATTAGAAAATAAATTAGAATTAAATTTAATTTAATCTAATTTAATTAAGTTCTTAAATAAATTAGAGTCTTATTTAATTGGGTTGGTTTAATCTTTATTTTTTTTGGTTAAAAGATCTTGTTTGACCAAGTCAAAATAGGAGTCCTAGTGTGACTTAGACTCCCTATCTCCTTGCACCACCTTGGTCTCAATGGCACCCATACCTATTTTTTAGATATTTTTCATGAAAAATCCCTTTTTTCCTAATTTTCATGCCCTCTCTCTCCCTCCAAGTCATATTTGAAAGTTAGGTGGAAGACCAAGTCAAAGGAGGAATTGGTTTTGCTTAGGATTCTATGAGATAGAATTCTTGTTGACCAAAACATCTTTCCTTGAGTGCCACCCCCTCTTTTAATTAATTCTTCTCTTATTCTACAAAAATAATCACCTTTTTTATGCACCCTCCGTTGCTGGTCTACGTCAAAAATTATGGAGGAGGCACCCCAACAACTTCCCATATTTAGATATTCCTAGTCTAGGAATTTGACCTAACTTGGACTCTTCTTTTTCCCTATTTATTGAATGAATTTTATTCTAATTTTTTCATGAATATAGAGATTTGGAAGATATTTGGGGTGTGAAAAAATTAGAGGAAGAGGGTCCTTGGGTGTGGGGGTTCCATCGGCACCAAACTAGGTGTCTAGGTGAGAGAAAAGAGAAGAAGAAGAGGATCTTCTTCTAGGGCTGTTTTATTTTCAATCTCTCCTCCTTTCTTTTGAGTTTTTTTGAGAGAGTCTCAGATCAGCAAACTCTCATCTTTTTTCTCATATTTTGAAGAATCCAAATTTTGAAGAAGGGAGCATCGGATCAACTGTCGAAGAAGGATAAGCACAGTACTAGCATGCTGTGCTGATTTTCTGCATCGGACTTCAGATCAGAGATCGTAGGCTCGTATGGACAACTCCTAAAGGTCGAACGTGTGTGCGGTTCATGACTTCATCCTCAAGCCTAGATCAGCATGTTAAAATATCTAACTTACTCAGGTAATAGATCTGATCTATTAACTTTATACCTGCATTTGATATAGTATAGATCTAGGTTGATTTGATCAACCTTTTTTTTTTATTTGATTTTAATTTTTAATCTAATATCATTCCTTAATCATGTAATAGATCTGAGATCTAAATATTTACATAATTATTTAAATAAATTTTAGATTTATTTAAGTCTTTCGCTGTAAGATCTTGAAAAAATTTTAAGATCTATCTGTGAAATCCTAGATCTGGTTCCTTCAAATTGGTATCAGAGCCTAGGTTCTTATTACATAATTTTTATGCATGTCTAGATTATTTCTTAGATTAGATCTACTTTATAATCTAGTTATTAAATTTAGAATTGAAAAAATAAAATATTTTACATTGCACGGACTGCCATAAGCTTGTCCTGCTGTAAGGTTTACCACTTGCAATGAATAGGTTGTCCAAGTACGTGCTGATCTAAAATATTGATCATAAAATTTTAGATTAGATCTAAGAGATTTTATGATCTGATTAAAAATATTTTAAACTAATTTCAATCATCATAAATATGTTAGATTTGATCTAGGAAGATTTATGATTGATTATTATTGAAATTATTTCAATTACATGAACTTGTTTAGATTAGATCTAAAGTAGTTTTATATTTATTTTACTTGCATATTGATTATGAATCAAATATGTAACTTGGTTGATAGAACCATGTTGTAAAAATATTTTACAAACATGAAAATCATTTTTGAAAAGTCGAACCCCAACCCTCAACCCAAAACTTAATTGAGAATTAAGAAGTTGATTGATTAGGATCTAGGATTATGAATTGAAGATCCTAAGATACAAATCATAACATATTGGGTTAAATGGATTAGTGGGGATTAGGCCCATTAATGGGGTTAGACCTAGGGTTAGATTAAAGAATGGACTTAATTAAAAAATTGACTAAATCTAATCAATTGTTGTCTTAGATTAGGTCAAGGATTCTCTAGATCAATTACAATAGTTGTAGTTGATCAAGTTCATGTCTTTAACAAGACCCAAGATGAACTTGATTCTTGGCTATGCGGTCTAGCACGAACTGTTAGGTTGATCTAATTGAAACTAATTAAATCAGTTGGTGTCTAAGATAAATCAGACGAGTGGTTTCTAATTGACAGCCCGCTTATTTGACCATTTTTTATGGTGTCTAAGGCAAGCCTGGCAGACCCTTCAATTGATTGAACTTACCTGACCTCTTGGTGAGATTATATTTTGATCGGATCGCTTGACTATTCGAGCTAACCTATGTCAGCTAGGTAAATCAGTTTAACTGATTTAGGTGCTCCTAGACCAGCCTATTAATGATCTTTCTTAAGCTGACTTGGTGAGGTTAGTAGAAGGATCATGACAAGCTAGTTAATTTGACCTACTCACTTCTATAAATAAATTTTCTAAAATTATTAGGTTCCTAAAATAAAATAATTATATGATAACTGGATCATAGCCTTCCATTAAAGTAGATGACAATGGATCCATCCGTTGGATAATCATTGGAGGCCCAAAGGCCTGGTGCTTATCGGTTGATAGAATTATCATTTATTATATGATCTCCTGGATACATCTTTCTAAATGATGGTTAGGTGGGCCAACCAAAGTTAGGCCTGATCATTCATTGGTTGGATGGGCCAAGTATGGTCATGTTAATGGTTGGACCTAGTTGGACCCTTTTTTAAGAAGGCCAAAGCCAACTGATCAGGGCTTGGGGAAAAATTTAATTATTAAAAATTATTTAAAAAAATAATTGATAATGAACCTACCCTTAGATGTACATGGTGAAGAGAAAAATCTATTTTTCGAATCAAGTTCGTTCAGATCTGATTGGATCAAGAGGGATATTTCAAAAATTTTTTCTTCGAGATCCTAATCAGATCTGAGATTCCTCAAATCTGATCTTATTGATCTGATAATAAAAATAAACTAAAAATAAAAATAAAATCTAATTTAATTATATCTTTATTTTGGATAATCTAATTATCCTATGATGATTCAGATGTTTGCCTGAGGTTCTAGATGTAGCCACGCAAGTGCCTGGCCTCTACCGGTATCCACTCAGATAGAATCTAGAGATCTTCTCTTTCTCAATCAAATCTCCAAAAATTAGATATAGATCTGATATTGAAGATCTTCAAAACTTCTTTTTGAAGAACTATCATTGTCTCTTGCAGTAGTACTGCCTTCTTCCTTTCCTGGCGCCTTTCACTTGCTTGGATCGCACCTTATTCATGCCCAAAACTCCTTGGGTGTAGAGAGGAGAGAGAGGACCAGAGGGTGGTGTGGACAAGAAGGGAGAGAGGCTTTGTGGCATGGGCTAAAGGTAGAAGCATTAAAACCTAGGCGCAGACAGGATTTATATAGACCCTGCTGCGCCATGCAGTGCCACATCATCCCAGCCAATCATGGCCTTTTGAGAAATCAGATCTAAATCTGATTCATGGGATGACATCATCTGATCAAATTAGATGAGTGACCCTCAAAACTCTCCTAAGGTGGCACCAAGACTAGGTCAAACAAGAGTTCTTAGCACCATAGAGTTTAATCCCCTAAAGCAACCTTAGAGTCCCATATAGATGGGACTCCTCCTTTATCCTCATGGGGCACACACCTCCCTAGGCATGCATCCTCTTTCCGTTTCCATTTAGTAGGGGGACAAGGCCCCAGGTACTCTCCTATAGGCGCATGACACATGGGCAGATGTCCAAGTGTCCAGGGTTAACATTTGACCAATGTTCGAAAATAGGAATTAGTAGATAACCGAAAATGGTAGGTGTTGTCTTAAATTTATCTCATAAATTAAGACAACCATTTTCTGATCTAGACAAGTTTTAGTCAAACCAAGTAAAGATTTTTGAGTGAGTCCAAACACATTTGGCTCAATCGAGATAAGCTATAATGATTATTAAAGGAGAACGTTAGGCTCAATCGTGTGCTAACATGATTTTCTAGAATCTAATTGAATCTTATTCAAATTAATTGAACTGGATTAGTCCAATTGATGATATCTAGATCCAAACCCTCATTTGTATGATCCAGTTAGGTTCAATTCCGTATGGTAATGGGATATGTCGCGATCTCTATCATCGACATCATCGAAATATCTTTTGATGGATCAGAACTGTTCTGATTCAGACAACTAGTATGATCGATTATCCAAATCATTCTAATTGCTTCCAAAATCCACCAGTGACACCTAGCAGCATATGGTGGCAACCCATCAAAACTGAAAGCAAACCTCTTGGTGCAGTTACATGTGTGATTAGGTTCCTCTATCTTGAGCCTCGACCGAATTAGGGTTAAGGTGATCTCGTCAAACCCTAATATCCGTCATATGAATTAATCATTCGATTCAAGTCCAATATGAAAATCCTAATGGAAACTCTTTCTATTATTTTACTCTGCCATGGCCATGGACTTATAGACTTGATTCTCACGATCATCATAGGGCTGCTCCTCATCTACCGACATAGATAGATCTTCTATTGGTACAATCTAATTCCTACAATGAACATGCTATAGTTAACATATACCTTAAGATTCTGAATGGCTAGAAGATCGAGTTATGGTATAGTCAAACTATAACACCCTCAAGATGAACTGTCGATGCATCTCAGATCAAAGAACCAGACACACCATTGTAGCTTCGAACCTATCATCGATGAGAAGGTAGACTTCCTTATGACTGCTCGAGGTGGTCACACTCAGTGCCCTTATTCTCTAATGAGTACCTATACTCTTGCTCCAGTATCTCTACACCATAGACTCAAAACTTATCTATCCTAAAGAAGTGATCGTACACCAACCTTTCGGATTAATCACCATCCTCAAGATGATCCTAAAGGAAAAACCCTATTTCTCAGATCAGATTCGTTCAGATCCGATTAGATCAAGAGGGATATTTCAAAAAAAAAATTTCTTAGATCCAAATCAGATTTGAGACTCTTCAGATCTAATTTTATTAATTTGATAAAATAAAATAAAATAAAATAAATCTAATTTAATTGTACCTTGTTATGGGTAATCCTATTATCCTATGATGATCCTGATATTTGCCTGAGGTTCTGGATGTAGCCACATAAGCACCTGACCTCTACCAATATCCACATGGGGAGTATCTAGAGATCTTCTTCTTCTCAATTTATGCTCCAAAAATTAGATCTGGATCTAATCTTGAAGGTCTTCAAAATGGCTTTCGAAGATCAGTCGTTATCTCTTGCAGCAGTGCTGCCTTCTTCCTTTCCTATCGCCTTTCTCTTGCCTGGATTGCACCAAACTTGAGCCCAAAAAGTCTTGGACATGGATAGGAGAGAGAGGACCTAAAGATGGCATAGAGAGCAAGGGGCAAAAGCTTTATGGCATGGGCAAAGGGTTGAACCTCTCAATCCTAGGCACAGACTGGGTTTATATAGACCCTGCTGTGCCATGCAATGCCACATCATCCCGATCAATCATGGCTCTTTGTGCAATCAAATCTAAATATGATTAGTGGGATGACATCATCTGATCTAATCAGATTAGAATTCCTCACAAACCTTCTTAGGTGGCGCCAAGACTGGTCAAAGAAGACTCTTTGGTGCCACCTAAGTAGAAAGCTTGAAGCAACTAGAGTCCCATCTGTATGTGACTCCAAAAGTGATCCTCATGGGGCGCACGCCTCCTTAGGCATGCACCCCCTCCCTTTCTACTTTTTAGTAGGGGGACAAAGCCCCATGTTCTCTCCTATGGGTGCATGACACATGGGTGGATGTCTAAGTATCAAAGGTCAATGTTTGACCAAAGTCAAAAGACAAGATTTAGATGGTAACGAAAAATGGCAGGTGTTGTCTCAAATTTATCTCATAAATTAAGATAATTCTTTTTTGACCTGGATAAGCTCCAGTCAAACCAAGTAAAGGTTCCTAAGTAAGCTCAAACATATTTGGCCCAGTCGAGACAATCTTTAATGATTGTTGAAGGAGAACATTAGGCTCAATTGTGTGCTAGCACAATTTTCTTGAACCTAATTGAATCTTATTCAAATCAATTGAACCGGATTAGTCCAATTGATGATATCTAGATCCAAACCCTTGTTTGTATGATTCAGTTAGGTTTAGTTCCGTATGGTAATGGGATACGTTGCGATCTCTATCATCGATATCATCGAAATATCTTTCGATGGATCAGAACTTTTTTGATTCAGACAACTAGTATGATCGATCATCCAAATCATTCTAATTGCTCCCAAAATACACCAGTGACACCTAGCAGCATATGGTGGCAACCCATCAGAATTGAAAATGAACCTCTCGATACAGTTACCTGTGTGATTAAGTTTCTCTATCTTGAGCCTTGATCGGATTAGGATTAAGGTGATCTCGTCAAATCCTAATTTTCGTCATTTGAATTAATCATTCGATTCAAGTCCAATGTCTATTATTTTACTCTGCCATGGCCATGGGCTTATGAACTTGATTCTCATGATCATCAAAGGGCTGCTCCTCATCTACCGAGGTAGATAGATCTCCTATTGGTGCAATCAAATTCCTACAATGAACATGCTATAATCAACATATATCTCAGAATTTTGAATAGTTAGGAGATCGAGTTATGGTGTAGTCAAACTATAACACCCTCAAGGTGAACTACCGATGCACCTTAGATCAAAGAATCAGACACACCACTGCAGCTTCGAACCAGTCATCGACGAGAAGGTAGACTTCCTCATGACTACTCGAGATGGTCATGCTCAGTGCCCTCATTTTCTAACGAGTACCTGTATTCTCACTCTGGTATTTCTACACCACAGATTCAAAACTCATCTACTCTAAAGAAGCGATTCTACACCAACCTTCTGGATCAATCACCATCCTTATGATGATCCTACGGTCGAAAATCTTTTATGAGTTAATGATGAAAATTTATGTCTTGAATTTTTAACTCTTGAAAATATGAACTATCATTACCATAAACTCAAGGGTTGTATCACAGACACTTTCAATTACACATTATGATAGAAAATAATTTATTTTATTATTTATAGTTAAAATTACTATTTTGCCCTTAGATGTGTATTACATGGGTTAGCCAATGCTGGCTTTTAGGGCACACATATCTAACAAACACCCACTTGATCTAAAGCCAATTGGCTATAAATCTAAGTCCCATCTTCTCAAGGTGGGTTTCGATCTTCTGATGGCCCAACAGCTTTGTGAGTGGGTCTGCCACATTGTATGTGGAGTCGACTTTCTTGACCTCGACATAATCTTTCTCGAGGTAATCACAGATGAGGTGATATCGCCGCTCAATGTACTTGGATTTTTGGTGAGACCACAGCTCCTTAGCAAGGGCTATGGCGCCATTATTATCGCAGTACAGAGGAATGGCATCCGATGGCATCACTCCAACTTCTACGATAAATTTTTTGTACCAGAATGCCTCTTTCGTAGCTTCTGATGCAACGATGTATTCTGCTTCCATGGTGGAATCTGCTATCACTGTTTGCTTGAAATTCTTCCAATTGACAGTACCACTATTACACACAAACAGACTCTCAGATGTTGACTTTCGATCATATATATTAGACATAAAATCCGAGTCTGTATACCCCAAACTTGGAGTTTTTCATTACCAAAAATCAATAACATATTCTTAGTTCTTCTCAAGTACTTAACGATATATTTCACAGAAGTCCAATGTTCTTCACCTGGATTCGACTGATATCTGCTCATGACACTCACAGCATGGGCTATATCAGATCGTGTACATAGCATGGCATACATGAGGCTCCCTATTGCAGAAGCATAAGAAATCTTGCTCGTGCATTCAATCTCCTCAGGTGCGTTGGGACATATTTTCTTGGAGAGATGAATGCCATGTATGAAGGGTACTAATCCCCTCTTGGAGTTTCGTCCTCTATGTACATCTTCTATGAAAGACCTAGCATCCTATTCGGTCTATTTCTATAGACTTTGATTTCTAGAATGAAGGATGCTTCTCCTAGGTCTTTCATGGAGAATTCTTTAGATAACCATATTTTGACTGTGGTCAACATGGGAATATCATTCCCAATAAGGAGGATATCATCCATGTATAGTACGAAGAAGACAATAGCGCTCCCACTGACTCTTTTGAAAATATATGGTTCCTCCTCATTTTTGATGAAACCAAATAATTTGATCATATCATTAAAATGAGTATTCCAGCTCGGAGATGCTTGCTTAAGTCCATATATGGACCTTTGCAGCTTGCATACTTTATGATCAGCATCACTGGATGTGAAACCTAGCAGCTTTTCCATATAGATATCTTCCTCAAGGTATCCATTTAAGAATGCCATTTTCACATCCATTTGTCATATTTCATAATCGCAATAGGCTACAATAGCAAGCAATATGCGGATGGATTTTAGCATAGCTACTAGCAAAAAGGTATCTTGATAGTCAATGCCTTCACACTAACTATAACTTTTTGCCGCTAATCTAGTTTTGAATGTCTCTACATTTTCATCTACACCAATCTTTCTCTTGTAGATCCATTTACACCCAATAGGTACTATACCTTCTGATGGATCCACCAAGGTCCAGACTTAGTTTGAGTGCATCGAGTCAATTTCTGACTTTATTGCCTCTAACTATTTTTCGGAGTCGATATCCGATATTGCCTTGTCATAGATTTTGGGGTCACCATGAACCATATTACCTACGAGGAACATTTCCTCTACTTTCTCTGAAATAGTACCTAAGTACCTCTCAAGAGGATGGAAAATCCTTTTCGATCTACGAGGTGGAGGAGGTAGTGATTGTATTGACTAAATCTGATTTGGTTCCATGGGGTTCTTAGCTCGTTGCTCTTATGAGACTTTCTCCTCTAGCTTAATCTGCTTGATCTGCTTTCCAATGCCGCTATCTTAAATAAACTATTTTTCAAGAAAGATGGCATGCCGACTCACAATCACATTATGGTCTTCTGAAATGCAGAAATGTTATTCTAATGATCCTTTAGGATTTCCAATGAATCGAGATCTAAAGGACCTATATTCTAACATGTCTACTTATTGTCTTTTGACATGAGCTGGACAACCCCAAATTCTAAGATGACTTAGACTTGGTTTCTTACCATGCCATATCTCATACGGTGTGATAGGAACGATTTTAGAAGGAACCCTATTCGGTAAATATATAGCAGTTAACAGACTATATCCCCAAAGAAAATTAGAAAGGTCTATGAAGCTCATCATGGATCGAACCATATCTAATAGGGTTTGATTTCTTCATTTTGAACTTTCGTTGAGTTGAGGTGTTGCAGGTGGAGTCCATTAAGAGACTATGCCATTTTGCTTGAGATAGTCCAGGAATTCTTGACTAAGGTATTCACCTCCTCGATCTAATCGAAGAACCTTAATAGGTTTTTTAGTTTGCTTTCTACTTCATGTCTGAATTTCTTAAACTTTTTAAAAGCTTCAGACTTGTATCTCATAAGATACACGTACCCATATCGAGATAAATCATCGGTAAAGATTATGAAGTAATCAAAGTTATCTCTGACCAACATATCAAATAGGCCACATACATCAGTATGTACCAGGGCAAGTAGATCTGTGGCCCTTTCCCCATCTCCTATAAAAGAGAGTTTAGTCTTTTTTTTTATGAAGACATGATTCACAAATTGGATATGACTCGAAAATCAATGGACATAATAGTCTGATTTTCTTCAATTTGTTAATCCTATCTTCTACTATATGACCTAGTCTTAGGTGCCATAGGTACCTATCATTTGGACTATCCCTGGATCATTTTACAGCATTCACATTTTGCTCGATATTAAAGATAGATACATCAATATGTAACTGGTAAAGATCGTTATTGAAGAAATCATTTGCAATTTTATTTCTTTCATAAAGAATATTATAATGGTCCTTAAGAAAACTAATTACATAGCCTTCTTATGCTAAACATGAAATAGAAATCAAATTTTTGCTTACGGCAGGCACATAATAACAATCCCTAAGTACTAAATCTAAGCCAGATGATAGTCAAAGAGGGTAGGTTTCCATGACCACAGCAGCAATCCTTGCTCCATTTTCGATGTGTAGGATCATCTCACCATCCCTCAGCCTCCTGCTATTCTCAAGACCCTGCATAGAAGTGCACAAATGAGCACTAGAATCAAAGTCAAGCACCCAACTAGATGCAGAAGAAACCGTAAGGTTAGATTCAATAACGAGCATACCTATAGAAGGACCTGTCTCCTTCTTATTCTTTAGGATGGTCAGGTATGTAGGGCAGTTTCACTTTCAGTGGCCGTCAATATTATAATGAAAATACTTTTTTTTGTTAGTGGCCTTCTTCTTCAACTCTACCCTCCTTTTCTTTCCACCTTCCATCTTCTACCTTTTCACAGACTTCTTCTTTCCAAAAGACTTTCTCTTAGAAGAAGTTTATTCCATAGTAAGTACTGAGCCTTTAAAATCTTTCATAGAAAGCTCAGTAGTAACCAGCATATTCATAAGCTCGGCCAGAGTATTCTGAAGTTTATGCATATGGTGGTTCATGATGAACTGCCCATATGAGGATTGCAGAATTATATCATTCTATAGATCCTGGTCTAACTTCACTCTAAACTTCTCAAGCTCTTCCAAGTCCTTGATCATCATTAGATAATGATCTTGGACTAACTATCCATCATGCATTTTAGCCTTAAAAAGTCATTTAGTGATCTGATATTTGGCTGCACGACTCTGTTCACCAAATAACTCTTACAGGTGAGCCAACATTTGACGAGTAGTCTTGATATCTTCATGTTAGCATTGAAGCTCATCAGACATCGAGCCCAACATGTAGTATCTGACCTTGTTATCTTCAACCGTCCATTTGTCAAGTGACGCTTTTTATTCAGCGGACGGATGGGCTAGTAAGGTGGGAGGATCCTAGTCCAATACATGAGTTAACTTCTCAGAATCCGAAATAATTTTAAAGTTCTAAAGCCAATCCTTATAATTGGATCTGATCAGTCTATGGGTGTCCAAGATACGAGCTAGTGGGTTGGATGCAGATTTTTTTTTTCTGTAGAAAGTCAAAGTTTCTAGTTAGATTTTTGTAATTAAGACTTGATCAATTTATTTAGAGATTTAATTTTTAAATAAATTAACTTCTACTATTTTCTTCGGATCCCTGCACTTTCTTTGTAGAGATGCAAAATTCTTCATGATTAATGATTTCTAGTGGGTGGTGCAGTCCTACCAACTGACTCATACCTCACCTAACAGTTATTAGTTATGGGTTAGCTAATGAGTGAACAACTCTTGTCCAATGATTCTCTAATCATGGTGCACCCAGGCTTGGTCTTTAATTCATGAATCTCATCGTGCTCAGAATATTGATCCACTCCTTAGTTAAGTCAGACCCACCATTTGTACAGATTGAATTTCTAATTGGATCTCTCACCATATCCAAAATATTGAGTCCAATCCATCCTTCAGTCCGTAGCATCCAATGCCTAATAGATATGGTTGTGTCTTCCCGATGCAACTGAACCACTATAACCAGTCGAGAATAATCAACCCTAGAAAGGGCCCGCATATCTACAATGGTGGAAAATCTTAGACTTAATCTTTTCTTAGGAAGATTTGATTTAGATCTTGATAAGTACCATAAATTTACCTATAAAAGCATCAATTTATCAATTAATTTATGCTTATTTTAATAATTAATAATTAATTGATACATATTTTTAAGAAATTTATATTTTTATTAATTAAAAAATTAATTAAAAAAATAATAATAAAAATAAAAAATAAAATTTTAATATCAATGGAAAGAGCTTATTTTTTTATCACCATAAAATAAGTTTTGCGTAAAATGAAGTTAAAATGAAAAAGATATAAATTTCTAAAAAAATAAAATAAAAAAAATAAATAAAAAATAACATACGGCTCAGCCAGCTTAAGCTACCAAGCTGCAGTAGCCGGTGCGTCCAAACGCACCGAGCCAAGCTGACCAAGTTGGCACGTCAAGCCAGTCATGCTAGCCGACTCAAGCCCAGAAGCCACCCATCGATCTACAGCACAGTATGAACCACCAGCTCAGCAAAAAAGGGTTTATAGAAAATCCATCACGGCTCACAGGGCATTTTGATCTTTTCATCCATCGATAGGAGATGCTGATTGGTTGCGGTGTATGGTGCAGCCGGTCCGTGCGGTCAATGGGAATAGTAAATGCGCGATCGTGCGGTGGTGGTTGCTTGCGATCAAGATCGGACGGTCAAAATTTATTCTAACTCTGATTTAGTTTTTGATTTCACCCGGATCGCCATCAGATGGCAGTGCTTGATTCCAGCTTTAATCCGATGGTCCAGAAAGTTTCCGACGGTGATCAGACTCTCAGACGCATGATCAACGGCCTAATTTCCTCCATCAAGTGTGATCCAATGGTCAGAATTTAATCCGACTTGATCTGGGTCATTATACGTCCATTTTTGATATTTTTGGAAGCATCGGATCACCATCTGACAGTCAAAATTAAAAAAACTCAACAGAATTTGTTCAGGGGCTATTTTAATCTGAATTTCACTTGGATTTCTTTCTATTTTCATGATTAAAATGGCCCTTAGTCCCACATTGCCCAGAAGAAAATCCTCCAGCCCTCCAACATCTATTTAAGGACCCCCAGGCCTTCAAAATAAACATCTCAGATCAAGGTGAAGCTTTAGTATAGGATGAAGCCAGGCTATGGGTTAATGGCTGCTTCAAAGCAACGGATGCCGAGAAGAAGAGCTAGGCTTCTACACCATCTTTCCACCAATGCCGATCCAAGATCAGAGATCAGCCTATTTTATTTTTATTTACTTTATGTATTTAAATTATGAACTTTTTAATATAATATTTATTTTTATGCTCTTTAATTTCATGCTCTTTATTTTTATTGTAATTTAATTTCTATACTTTAATTATTACTTTTTATTTTATTGCAAGTAAATGCTAAGATCTAACTAATAGATCTTAGTACCAAATTTAAATTTCTACATCTTTTAATTTTTAATTTTTTATTTTTTGACTTCACTTTTGATCCCAAAATTCTTCTCTTTTCTTTTTTTTTTATAAAATTAAAGATTTTAAATCTAAAAATACTACCTTTCCTGTGGATTCGATCCGACTCACTGCTATCTATGAATTTTTAATTATTTTAAGAAGTCAGATTAAACTGATAAACACGGTGTCTTAATGACAACATCGCATTTCTATCAAGTTTTTGGCACCATTATCGGAGAAGGCACGGACATTAAATTTTTGATCTCTTTGATTTTTTTATAAATAAATTATAAATAAAATTTTTATTTTCTTATAATATTGCTTGCTAATTTTTTTATTATTTCATAGAAAAAGAGATTAAAGAACAAAAAGAATCAGGAGTTTTGCTTGGTGAGATCAATCCTAACCCTAGTCCTCTTTTATTTTATTTTATTTATTTATTTATTTATTTTTAAATTAATTTAAAAAAATATTTATTTAAATCTAATTAAAAATCTTATGACAAGATTAGAAATCTTAACTGCTTAGAGCATGCATCATATTAGTTTTATTTTTATTTTTATTTTTTTTTGATGATTGCTGGAGGCAAGGTAAGTCTTTTAGAATTCAATTAGTTGTATGCATCTAGTTTAAATTGCATAGAATCCTTTGATTGAAATTTTTTGTGCATATTCATATTAAACCAAATTAAGGGCAACACCCAATTAAATAAGATAAGGTGAAAATTTGATCACCCTTTCTTGGCCCATAAACAACCAACCAGCATCCTGCATTGACCTAAGCCTTTAATTTTAAAATCAATTAGACATCAGCCCTAGGAACTCAAGCTCAATAGGATAAGAAATCCTAAGAGTTGAACCAGGTTAGGGTTAGTCAATTTGACTGATGTCTGAGAAAGTGGTTCAGAGATGACTGAACCCAAAGGAAGGTGATTTTTAATTGATTCCGTTAGCTTACCTGGCCAAGCATAATTGGTGTCTAAGGCAAGCAACAGAGGGACTCCCACTGACCTTATACTTATCTGACTAGTTGATTGGCTGATCTTATACTTGGAGGGCTTGAAGGTAATCTTGGCAGTTAGAAACTGTCTAGATCTAGGATAACCATGTCAGGATTAATTGACCAACTTGATTGCTAACCAACATCAAACCTAATTAAACTTAATTCTTCTCTCTCTTCTTAGTTCTAGGACTCCTTAGAACCTCTTCTTTAGAACTTCTTTCTTTCTACTCTTTCTTTCTCTAAAAATAAAATAAAATAAAATAAAAATTAAATTAAACTAACTAAAAAATATTAAAAATAATAATTAAATTAAATTAAATTAAATTAAAAATAATAAATAAAATAATAAAAAAATATAAAAAATATTCTAAAAAATTTTGAACCATACATGAGGGTTACACTAATACATGCACGGTAGAAAATCATTTCTTCTAATTTAGTTGAACTTAATTGAATGGTTGATTCATATTAAACCTAATAATCAAATGGCTAATCTAAATCTAATAGTCCAAAAATTAGATAAAGTTGACCTTCTTGCTCAGATTAGATCAACTTCTAATCCTAGGTCAACAATCTTCTGCACAATTCACATCATCTAGGCCAATCCATCATGCTGCACGGTTTTCACATTTTATCCAAGAATAAGTTCAAGCTACTCAAGGCTACTCCAAGCCGGTTAATAATCTTCTTTCAAATTCATATAATCCACATTGGAGTAACTACTCTAATTTTTCTTGAAAACCATAATAGACTCAGGCTCAGACCCAAACTCCATCAATGCAAAATTATCAGAATAGACCCCAATACCAAAACTATGTCTTTAATAATGGTTAGCCTAGTTAGTTTACTCAGCCACCATATAATTGTTAGATATATGTGCCCTAGAAGCCAAAATTGGCTGACACGTGTAATACACTTCTAGGGGCAAAATTATAATTTTGATAATAATCAATAAAATGGGTTATTTTCTATCATATATGTGTATTTAGCATCTGTGATACATTCTTTAAGTTAATGGTAATGATAATTCATATTTTCAAGAATTAAAAATTTAAGACATGAATAATCATTATTAACTCATAAAATGCTCTCGACCATAGGATCATCACGAGGATGGTGATTGATCCGAAAGATTGGTGTAC
The DNA here is from genome assembly GCA_006176705.1 of Cocos nucifera. NCBI lineage: Eukaryota > Viridiplantae > Streptophyta > Magnoliopsida > Arecales > Arecaceae > Cocos > Cocos nucifera. Next base: position 5,641 of record QRFJ01004244.1, on the reverse strand, counting down.
AATCGCTTCTCTTTAGTAGATGAGTCTTGAGTCTACGGTGTGGAGACACCAGAGCGAGAGTACAGGTACTCGTTAGAGAATGAGGGCACTGAGCGTGACCACCTCGAGTAGTCATTAGGAAGTCTACCTTCTCATCAATGACTGACTCGATGCTGCAGTGGTGTGTCTGGTTCTTTGACCTGAGGTGCATCGACAGTTCACCTTGAGGGTGTTATAGTTTGACTACACCATAACTCGATCTCCTAGCCATTCAAAATCCTGAGGTGTATGTTGGCTATAGCATGTTCATTGTAGGAACTGGATTGCATCAAGATGGAATCTATCTACCTCGGTGGTAGAGGAGCAGCCCTATGATGATCATGAGAATCAAGTCCAGAAGCCCATGGCCATGGCAGAGTGAAATAATAGAAAGAGTTTCTATTTAGGTTTTCACATCGGACTTGAATCGAATGATTACATCATATGATAGAAACTAGGGTTTGACGAGTTCACCTTAACCCTAATCTGATCGGGGCTCAAGATAGAAGAACTTAATCACATAGGTAGCTGCACCAAGAGGTTCGCATTCAGCTCTGATGGGTTGCCACCATATACTGCTAGGTGTCACTGGATGGATTTTGGGAGCAATTAGAATGATTTAGATGATCGATCATTCTAGCTGTTCGAATCAGAAGAGTTCTGATCCATCGAAAAGAGTTTTCGATGATGTCGATGATAGAGATCATGACATATCCCATTACCATACAGAACTGAACCTAACTGGGATCACACAAACAAGGGTTTGAATCTGGTGATCATCAATTGAACTGATCCAGTTCAATTGATCTGAATGAGATTCAATTAGGTTCAAGAAAATCGTGCTAGCACTCGATTGAACCTAACGTTCTTCTTTTACTATCATAAATAGTTGTCCTGACTGAGCCAAAGGAGTTTGTGCTCGATCAGAGGCCTTCATTTGGTCTGACTGGAGCTTGTCCAGGTCAGAAAAGGGTTGTCTTATTTTGTAAGACAATACCTGCCATTTTTGGTCATCTGCCATTTTTCGTCCTTTGACTTTGGTCAAAAGTTGACCTTTGACTGGTCAAATGTTGACCATTGATACTTTGACTTCTGTCCACATGTCATGCACCTATTGGAGAGCTGGTGGGGGCTTGTCCCCCACCAAAAATTGGTAAGGAGGGCACACAAGGGCCAGGGTGGCCGTGCGCCCAAGTTTGCCCAAGTTGCGCCCAGGAGTCCCTGTTGGATAGGGACTCCATCTCCTTTTTGGATTCTGATTAGACTCCTCCTAAGAACCAACTTTGACTGATCTTAGGCACCATCTAAGGATGAATCCAAGGGACTCTATTCCCACCAATCAGATTTAGATCTGATTTCACAAAGGGTTGTGATTGGTTGGGAATGAAGAGGAGTTGGATCACACGCATAGTCTATAAATAAGACCCTGCGCCCAACTCAAAGAGGAGAATAATTCTCATGCCCCAAGGCTGCCTCTCTCTTCCTCCTCCATGCCAAGTTCATCTTCTCCCTCTCCTCTCCACGCCCAAAGGAGTTTGGGATTTTAGTTGGTGCAATCCTAGGCGAGAGAAAGGCGACAGAAAGCTAGAAGGCTATGCTGCTGCAAAGGACAACTGCTGATCTTCGAAAGCTATTTTGAAGATCCTCCAAATCAGATTCAGATCTAATTTTTGGAGACATGATAGAGAAGAAGAGGATCTTCAGATCCAGTCCTGAGTGGATATCAATAGAGGCCAGGCACTTGCGTGGCTAGATCCAGAACCTTCCGCTGCTTACAGGATCATCAACGGGTAATAGGATTACCCTACATCAAGGTAAATTAAATATGATTTAATTTATCTATTTTTTATTTTAATTATTAAATAATAAAAATTAGATCTAAAATATTTCAAGATCTGATTAGATCAAAGAGAAAAATTTTTGAAATATATCTCTTGATCCGATCAGATCTGAACGAACCTGATCTGAAAATCAGGATTTTCCTTCAACTGGTATCAGAGCCAAGGTTCTAAAGTGTTTAGATCTAATTTTAAATTTATTTTAATTAAAAAATAATGATTTTTTAGATGTCACATGAGATGTGATCAGATCTAAAATTAGAAAAAATTAAAATTAAATAATTTGGATCTAAGATTAGAAAATATGCATGACTAGTTCTAAAATAGAATAGTTCTATAGAATAGTCTTGCATGTTTATAATTTAATTTGATTAAATCATATTTTAGATCTATTTATTTACTATTTTTTGATATTATAATTATTATAATAATATCTAAAAAATAGTAAATAAAAATTATTTAATTTTAAACATCATATGAGATATGATTGATGCATGTCTAGACTAGTTGTAGAATAGTTCTACATAGTTGTCTAGATTAGAATTTATTTTGATAAGATCAATTTAAATCTAATTTTTTAGATTATTATGAGATAATTTAGATCTGAAAAATATGCATGATTTGATACATGAGATGTATGCAAAATATGCCATGATTAGATCTAATTTGTATATGAGATATATGATATAGATCTAAAACTATTTTGTAGTATTACATGTTCCTGATTAAGGCGTTCCTCTTGGCCGTCCGATCATAAGAATGAAGAAGGGTTTAAAGGCCCTCTCCTTCCATCCGATGGGGTGTTCTTATGATGTGTAGGGGTGCTGCGCGTTCGTCCTTAATCAGAAATCCAAAACTTACTTTCTGCAAAACCCTAGATCCTGAAACCATAGAATTTATTGTGCATATTTTATTTATGAACCCTACTTAATTAAGAATTAAGATTATGGAATATTAATTAGATCTGAAATTTTTAAGATTATGGAATATTAATTAGATCTAAAATTAAAAATTTCAGATCTAAGACATATTCATAATACTGGGTTCGGGCTTGGGTAGCTCAATTAGGTCTAAGCGGTTGATCAAACCGAATCAAGAGTTGGTTAGATGGGATCAACAATGCTTAAATTGACCAGCCTAATAGGATTAAGTCTGGGTCAAGATCGAGTCACGATCAAGCAAGACCTAATTAGGCTCAGAGGTTAGAGTCTGGATTGTAGGCTAACCCAATTGGTTCTGGCTCAATAATTTGGTGTCTAAGGTAAGTTTGGCACATACGATCGACTGATTTTTAATTGGGAGCTACTCGACCTGAATGCGTTCTTGTACGAGTTAATGGCATATCCCTTCCACCGATCTCACTTACCTGGCCATATCTGTTGACTCAGTTCTGATTTGAGGTGGTCAATAATCCGAGCTAACCCATGCCACTAGGTTAGTCATAATTGTTATGACTATGACAAGTCTAGTTTAATGAGACCTGAATCAATTCTTCCTAAGAAAAGATTAAGTCTGAGGTCTTCCACCATTGTAGATGTGCGGGCCCTTCCGGGGTTGATTGTTCTCGGCTGGATACAGTGGCTCAGTTGCACCGGAAAGATGCAACCATGTCTATTAGGCATTGGATGCTATGGGCTGGAGGATGAGTTGGGCTCAATATTTTGGATACGGTGAGAGACTCAATTAGGAATCCAGTCTGTGCAAATGGTGGGTCTGACTTAACTAAGGAGTGGATCAATATTCTGGATACGGTGAGATTCATGAATTAGAGACCAAGTTTGGGTGCACCATGATTAGAGAATCATTGAACAAGAGTTGTTCACTCATTGGCTAACCCATCACCAATAACTGTTAGGTGAGGTGATGAGTCAGTTGGTGAGACCGCACCACCCACTAGAAATCATTAATCATGAAGATTTTTGCATCTCTACAGAGGGAGTGTAGGGATCCAAAAAAATAGTGGAAAGCTAATTTATTTAAAAATAAAATTCTAAATAAATTGGTCAAGTCATAATTATAGTATCTAACTAGAATCTTTGACTCTCTACAGAAAAATGTCTGCGTCCAATCCATTAGCACGTATCCTGGAACACACATAGACTGATCGGACCCAATTATAAAGATTGGCTCAAAAACTACAAAATTATTTTGGGTTTCGAGAAGTTAACCCATGTATTGGACCAGGACCCTCCCACCTTACCAGCCCGTCCATCCACTGAACAGAGAGCATCTCTAGAAAAATGGATAGACGAAGATAATAAGGCCAGATATTACATGTTGGGCTCGATGTCTGATGAGCTCCAGCGCCAACATGAAGATATCGAGACTGCTCGCCAAATGTTGGCTCACCTGCAAGAGATGTTTGGTGAACAGAGTCGCACAGCCAAGTATCAAGTCATGAAATGACTTTTTAAGGCTAAGATGCATGATGGGCAGTCAGTCCAAGATCACTGTCTGATGATGATCAAGGACTTGGAAGAGCTTGAGAAGCTCGGTGTGAAGTTAGACTTGGATCTGCAGAATGATGTTATTCTGCAATCCTTGACTGATGCATATGGGCAATTCATCATGAATTACCACATGCATAAACTTCAAAATTCCTTGGCCGAATTAATGAACATGCTGGTCACCGCTGAGCTTTCTATGAAAGGTTCTAAAGGCTCAGTTCTTGCTATGGAATGGACTTCTTCCAAAAGAAAGTCTTCTAAAAAGAAAAAGAAGTCTGTGAAAAAGCAGAAGGTGGAAGGAGGAAAGAAGAAGAAGGCAGAGCCGAAGAAGAAGCCGCTGTCAAAGGAAAGTGTTTTCATTGCAACAGCGACGGCCACTGGAAGCGAAACTGCCCTACTTACCTGGCCACCCTGAAGAACAAGAAGGAAGGTCCTTCTGGAGGTATGCTCGTTATTGAGTCTAACCTTACGATTTCTTCTGCATCCAGTTGGGTGCTTGACTCTGGTTCTAGTGCTCATCTGTGCACTTCCATGCAGGGTCTTGAGGATAGCAGGAGGCTGAGGGATGGAGACATGATCCTACGCATAAAAAATGGAAGCAAGAGTTGCTGCAGTGGTGGTGGAACATACCCTCTTCGATTACCATCTGGTTTAGACTTAGTTTTGAAAGACTGTTATTATGTGCCTGCAGCTAGCAGAAATTTGATTTCTATTTCATGCTTAGCACTAGAAGGCTATGTGATTACCTTCTTTAAGGACCATTGTAACATTCTTTATGAAAAGAAATAAAATTGCAAATGGTTTTCTTATTAACGATCTTTATCAGCTACATATTGATGTATCTATTCTAACTATCGAGCAAAACGTGAATGCCAAATGACCTAGGGATAGTCCAAATGATAGATATCTATGGCACCTGAGATTAGGTCATATAGCAGAAGATAGGATCAACAAATTGGAAGAAAAATGGGCTATTGAGTCCATTGACTTTCGAGTCATATCCAACTTGTGAATCTTGTCTTCAAGGCAAAATGACTAAACTCCTTTTTGTAGGACATGGGAAAGGGCCACAGATCTCCTTGCCCTAGTACATACTGATGTGTGCGGCCCATTTGATGTGCCGGCTAGAGGCAATTTTGTCTACTTCATTACCTTTATCGATGATCTATCTAGGTATGGGTATGTGTATCTTATGAGACACAAGTCTGAAGCTTTTGAAAAGTTCAAAGAATTCAGACATGAAGTAGAAAAACAAACTGAAAAAATCCATTAAGGTTCTTCGATCAGATCGAGGAGGTGAATACCTTAGCGAAAATTCCTAGACTATCTCAAGAAATG